>CAUHTR010001111.1:0-89416 GCA_959609185.1 Schmidtea polychroa
TGTAGTGGGAAACTTTATTTGTTTGTAAAATTACTAAAATCAAATTTGTTCAAACAAATTCACAATTTTATTGCATAGGGGCGCCGACGAAAGAACACGGATTGACGCAATCAAGTTTCTGTCAGTTGAAAAACATGAAAATAGTAAAGGGTTTTGATAAAAACTGTCAAGTCGTTTGAAGAAAGATGATGTCATCATTATCGATGATTGTATCAAGAGCCAATAAGAAAAGGACTTTAATAATTTATTCACAAAATCAGCAGACATGTTGGTGTAACGGTTATTTTTTCATACACAAAATCTATTTCATCAAGGTGGTGCACATCGAACACGTAATTTAAATGTACAATATTTAGTTATTTTCAAGAATCCTAGAGATGCAACTGTCATCGATTTTCTTGGACGACAAGCATACCCTAATAACCGTAATTTTCTTATCAATGCATTTCAAGATGCTACGAAAATACCGCATGGGTATGTATTTTCTCGATTTCACTCAACAATGTCCTGATGATATACGCGTAAAAACAGATATTTTCAACCCAAAAGGTGCCATGGTATATAAACAAAGTTCAAAACAAAGTTGAAAACATATAAATCATGTTTTCAAAACACGGATATCGGGTAAAAAAACAACCAAAAGTTCCACCAACAACTAGTTATACTCCATCTAAAGAACTTATTACAGAAAATTTTCCTGCAATGAATCTTATTTCGAAAAATCCTAAACCTAAACCAAAAAGTAAACCACTAAGAAAGTAAAAGTTGTTAAAAATCATCGGAGTTTCCCGTTTTTCAATACATTGTTAAAGGCACCAAGTATGAAAAGAAACAGTATTTTGCAATCATTTCCAAATTATGTTGTCGATGATTTACTCGATATTATACTTAAAGTAGTCAAAGGCAAGATTAAAATCAGTAAATCTAAAAGCAATTATTGAGTAAACATAGGAAACCTTTGCTATCATTAGTAAATAATAAAAATCGTCAACAAATGAGAAAAATTATATATAAACAACAAGGGGGATTTATCGGTGCATTGATACCTTTAGGCAATATCATTATTAGGTGGAATAATAGGAAGTCGATCATAACAATGGGTGCTAATCCTTCATTACCAGACATTAAATTTAATATTAAATCTTCTTGTTGTAATGGAGAAGATTTGGACGAACCCGGAAGACGAAGCCGGTTTTGGTGGAGTGGCAAAATTAAGGAAAAGAGTTTCCGAATTCGAAAAAGGAAACCCAGAAGTGGTTATCAGACCAGCTTGCGTACAGTTTTGAACAAACCAATGCAGAAACGATTCCCAACAAGAGCATATAAAACATATGGAATAAATGATTTATGGCAAATGGATTTGATGGAGATGATACCCTATTCGAAAATAACAATGGGTATAAATATATTTTAACATGTATTGATGTATTCAGTCGGTTTGCCCGAGCAATACCCATCAAGGCAAAATCTGCAGATGAAATGTCCAAAGCTGTTAATCATTTATTTAAAGATGGACATCCTAAAAACTTGCAAACTGATTTAGGTATTAATATATTATTTTTATTATTATTATTAGTATTTTAGGTAAAGAATTCTACAACAGTAAAGTCAAGCAAATCCTCAATAAATTGAAAATAAACCATTACTCAGTACATTCTCAATACAAAGCTGCTCATGTTGAAAGATTTAACCGAACTTTGAGAGATAGATTAAAGAAATTATTCGTGCATCAAGGTAATAAAAAATGGGTATTGGTTTTACCAAAAATAATAACCAGTTATAATCACTCATCACATCAAGGACTGAATGGATTAAGGCCGATTGATATCACGTCAAAAACAAACTATTCTACAAAACCTGTAAAAATTACAAAACCGAAATATAAAGTAGGTGACCATGTTAGAATTAGTAAAATTAGTGCATCACCATTTATTAAAAATTTCGATACGAATTGGAGTGATGAAGTCTTTGTAATTTCAAAAATAAATACTAAACAGAATCCTGTAATGTATGTCATCAAAGACAATGATAACAATATTGTACAAGAAATTTTTATGAGCAAGAATTACAAGTTATTCCTCCTCCAAAAGTATTTAGAATTCAAAAGATATTGAAACTAAAAGGTCGGCAAGGATAAACAATACTATGTCAAATGGCATGGTTATCAAAACCCATCATGGATATCAGAAAAGGATCTAGTAAAGTGAATTTTTATACTATTTTACCAAGCAATAGTTGCCCGCTTATTCATCCAGATAATCAAAGCCAGTAAATTCATGGTCAATCTCCAGAATCCGATTTCTTTAAATGGTGACTGGGAAGTTGCACTGGCAAGATTTTACATTCGTGTACAATACATTCCCATTTTATAGTCAATGTAAGATTGATTTCAAAAGGAATGTTATGAAAACATGTTAGTGGTATCTTTATTATCAGTAATTATGATAAACATATCATATTCCGAATCAAATATTAGATCAGCATTGCTCTATGTTTTACAAGGATGGATTAAATATCAGTTGTGATTTTAAACCATTTACAATAACATTCGAATATATTGAAGATGCCAGACGAATGGGTTGCAATAAGTTGAAAAATGAAGTTATGGAAACAGAATATTTATTACGCTTTGATCTATTTGAAGCAAACAGTGTAAGAGAGAAGAAATCAAAATTTCAGTGTCGTATAATATGAAGTTGAAGAATCATTCACCTTCGCTGACGAATTATATTGATAAACTTGATGTGTTACTTAAATATTTAAAGTATAATTGTTCACAACATATTTAAAAGTTTGGACATTGTGAAAGAATTGTTATTTACCTTCAGTTTGAATGATGACATTTGCGAAGTTACATTTGATAAAAATTTGACAAATACACTTGGATTAGAGAAGCAGCAATATCGGGAAAAATCGGCGGTATACGTAAACCAAGAATACTTGAACATCATCAACAAATGTTCATATATACTAATATTATTGAGCCTATAATTGTTGGTGATTCCAGTGTTCCTCTATTGAAATCGGTATGGATTGGAAAATACGAACATGATGAAGTTTGTCAATATAAATATAGATAATCCATGTATTTACCAATTTCAAGCTCATGTATAAACAATATAGAAATAAATATTCGTGACGATAGTGGAAAACTTATAAACTTCCCAAAAGACTCAAAACTCATTTGACACTACATTTTCGTAAAGTAGATGGCTAATTCCGATATTATTAGTATGTATAGTGATAGCCAATCTGGCGGTGAATTACCATATTTTATTGGTAAACAGTACGGTCAGGTTGGTTAAAAACAATAGGGAGATTTGCACTTCCTATTCTTAAACGTATTGGTAGTTTTGGCATGAAAACTGCTAAAGATGTGATTATGAATGAACAGAAAATATTACCATCCCTAAAAACAAATGCTTTAGCTGAGTTAGGGAAGGTTCTACCTGGAGTTGCTGGTATGTTTCAAAAAGATACACCTCCAGCCCCAGCTCCAAAACGTAAAGGGCATGGAATATCGCGTATAAACAAACGAATGAAAGGACATGGAACTATATTTGCAAAATGATTTGTGGTAAATCCGAATTATGTATATTTGATAGACCATCGCCCCAGGCTGTAATAGAATTTGGGGCCTTTGAGGAAGTTTTTCCTATGAATTCAATTACTGATAGTAGAAATGATATCGAGTTTTATATTAATGGTTCGCAAACTGAATATTTAGATTTGAACGATACTTTATTGACTGTTCAGATCAAGTTGTAGATAAAGATAGAAAGTTTTGGATGCCAATGCTGATGTATTACCAAACAATTTCATGTTTCATACTCTGTTTAAAGATGCAGTGTTGGGATTTAATAATATCAAGATTGAGGGCGGAAATAATACATTCATTCACAAGGCTTTGATAGAAACTATTTTAAATTACAATTCCGATACTAAAAATACCTGTCTTACACCTATGGGTTATGCAGCAACAGATGATGAAAGAAAAAAGTGGGTTAAAGGTTCAAAAGTATTCACTATGTGCTCATCATTACAACTTGATTTTATGGATCAACCGAAATATTTACTACCGGGAGTTAATATACATATTAGATTGAAAAGGTCCGATTCTGCATTATCTCTTACTAGTGCAACTGGTGCACCAATATGTCAATTAGTTGATGCAAAATTATTGTGAGAAGAGTTCGAGTAGACCCGTCAGTATTAGCTGGTCATCAATTGGGTCTTAATTCAAAACATGCAATTTATCCTTTAAAAACAAAGGAAATTGTACAATTTGCTATTGCTAAAGGGGCTTCATCATTCTATAAAGAACAAATATTTGGTGACAGAAGAATGCCTAATTTTATTCTGGTAACATTTCAAAGTGAAACGCAATATAATGGATCGTATACTGCTTCCAGCTCAATTTTCAAAAACTTTGGTGTTACTTCATTGACTTTGTCGAAAAATACTGATTATAGAGAAACATATACTCAAGATTTCGAGAATGATAATTACTGCGCGACATATATGCAGAGTATTGTTAGAAATCTTGGTTATTTAGATAAAAACTTGAATTGCGGAATAACTCTTGAAGAATTTAAAAGCAAATATCCATTTTTCACATTTGTTCTAGCTCCCGATTTTGATTTAAATCAGAGTCAATTACCACAAAACGGGAATTTACGACTGGATATAAAGTTTGCAAAGGCCATTACTGAACCAGTACATGTTATAATATATGGGGTATTTGAAAATGAAGTTCAGATTACTGCAAATAGACCGTGCTAGTATAAATGTATACAGAAATATAAAAAGTTGTCATGGAGTAAGTTTTTCAATACTGTTTAATTTATTAAAGTAGTTCTGTTCAGGTCAATAGAATTGGAAAACAGATATTGGGAAATGAATTTGTAGGAGTTTTTCCTCTTGATAAAATCCCATATTTGAGCAATAATCAAGCCATAATCGTCAATACTCAATCGTCTCATCTTGGTGGAGAACATTGGATTGCTATATATATGAAACCTAGTAATATATTCGTGTTCGATCCAATGGGTTTCTATTACCCTGCCTTTGTTGGGTATCAAAACTACAAACAATGGGGAAACCTATTGTATATAATTAAACTATGTTTCAAAATCCATTGACACAAACATGCGGTCAACATTGTTTAGCTTGGTTGTTGTATAAAAAATTTGATGTTTAATAAATGTATCCTTTCCTTTGTTGTTATTATTATTATTATTATTATTATTATTATTATTATTAATATTATTATTATTATTACTTATTATTATTATTTTTATTATTATTATTATTATTATTATTATTATTTTATTATTAATATTATTTTTATTATTATTATTATTAATATTATTTTATTATTATTATTTTATTATTATTATTATTATTTTTATTATTATTATTTTATTATTATTATTATTATTATTATTATTATTATTATTATTATTATTATTATTATTAATTATTATTATTATAATTATTATCCAAATAAAGACTACACCAATCATTGTGCATGCACAAACTCATGACTAACAAAGATGTGCAATCCCATTGATACCATGTGATTGGCTGATAGAGGAAAAAGTATTCAGAATGTGTCTTAATTCTGATTGGTTGAGACATGGAAATATTCCTGTTCTATATAAACATTGACAAATTCCAAATTCATCACAATTTTATCAAAATTTTCAATTTCTAATTATTCAAATTACAAACTTTAAAATGTCTAACAAAAACAACAACATATTAAGAAGGCTATTGACTACAGGTAATTTATTATTTATTTATTATTATATTTTATTATTTATTTTTTTTTAGATGTGTTCGATTGGTATCAAGTTACTGAGGACGAAAGAATTTTGAATGTTGATAGGATTTTCGGTAAATTTAAATATTTTAATTTTTATGAAATTATTATTTTATTTAGAACCTATTATAATTAGCGACGATGATGATGTCGTATTTATTGGGCAAACTATGCCCCAGTTTCCTGTAATGTTTTCAATAAACAAAGTAAATTTATTTTATTATAGTAAATTTTTTTTAAAAATCATTTTAGTGATTAATGTTAACATGGACGCCCCAATTAATAATGATGAGGAAATCAATATGGAAAATGCCCTCACTTCTATTGAGGATAATAATGCCCTCACTTCCATTGAGGAGGTAGCTGATGAGGAATCTGATTCCGATCAGGAATCACAAATGTAAGCATTTATTTATTTTATATTTCTTTAACAAAATTTTTAAAATTTTCTTAATAACTTTTTAAACATTTGCATACAATCTTATTCGTAAAATTAATATGTTTTTGAATTATTATTGTAATTATGACGAAATTATGAAGAAAATACTATGATGGAAATTATAAGAAATTACTATGATGAAAATTATGAAAATGAAGAAACTATTATGACGAAAATGAAGAAAATTATGAAAATGTTATATTGAAAATTATTATAACGAAAATAGAGAAAATTATGAAATTATTAGGTTATGCAAATGGTTTAAAAAAGTGAAACTATAGTTTTAAATATATCTTGTAGTTTGCAATGAGCAACTACATTAGTTTAAATAATAATAATAATAATAATGATAAAAATATATCTTGTAGTCTGCAGTGAGCATGCAGCTACATATCTCTTTTATTATGATTGCCCCCAATAAATGTAGTCTGCAGTCAGCTGCATCAACTATTTATTACGTAATAAATACAATCTTTAAATGTAGTCTGCATGCAGCTGAATCAACTATTTATTACGTAATAAATACAATCTTTAAATGTAGTCTGCATGCAGCTGAATCAACTTTTATTACGTAATAAATACAAACTTTAAATGTAGTCTGCATGCAGCTGCATCAACTATTTATTACGTAATAAATACAATCTTTAAATGTAGTCTGCATGCAGCTGCATCAACTATTTATTGTGTAATAATTAACCCTTATTAAATATAGTCTGCATGCAGCTGCATCAACTATTTATTGTGTAATAATTAACCCTTATTAATATAGTCTGCATGCAGCTGCATCAAACTATTTATTATGCAATAATTACAATCTTTAAATGTAGTCTGCAGTGAGCATGCAGCTACATCAATAATAATAATAATAATAATACTAATATTTTTATTCTATACATATACTCTCTTTATAATAATAATATTATTTTAATAATTTAATATGTTAGCATGCAACTAAAGACTCTTATTATATAAACATGTAGGTTACAGTGAGCATGTAACTATAGAAACAATAATAATAATAAAATCCCATATTATAGTTTACAAGACTTTATTAATATTTTACAATTATTAATATTTATTTCATTTTTATATTGTATTTAAATGAAACATATATCAATAATTGTAAAAGAACTAAATGATAAAAGAAATATAAATGATATATAAATTTCATGATTAATATTAATTGATAAATATAATTAACAGGCAAATTTTATCCACATTATTGCCAGGCTTCAACTGGTCACTCAAATTTATGTCACAAAGTGATGAAAAAATATTATGGTCGTAAATTTTATGGCATCAAGTACTATATATGCCCAATATGCGAGACTTCCCATAGCATTAAATATTTAGAGTTTTACAGTATACATAAATCCCATTTAAATCAGTTCTCTTTAAATAAAAAGGATTTATTTAACAAACTACGAAATACTGCAAAACCTATAATTAAAACTAATGTAAATAATACAAAACCTGTAAATAATAATACAAAACCTGTAAATAATATTACAAAACCTGTAATTAAAACTAATACAAATCATGTAAATAATATTACAAAACCTCTAATTAATAATGTTATTAATGTAAATAATAATTTAAAAAGACCTGCTGTTAGTATTGGGTCTGATGCTCCCTCTAAAATTAATAAATTAGAACAAATAACTGTGGTTAATAATATTCAAGTAGGCGGTTCAGTCGATATTGACGATGAACCTGAAATCGAAATTGATTTTAAGGGGGTTCGAAAGAATCTAAGATTTAATGTAGAAAAGGATAACATTGTTCAAATAACGATAACCGATAAAATCGTTAATAAGTTAAATCATGAAATAAACAGAATGGGGTCGGTGAAAATACAATTCTCCGTATTGATTCAATTTGAAAAAGATGGTGAAATTAAAGATAATTTCTTCTCGAATAGGGCAGAGGCTTTTTCAGATAGTTTTCTAAGTGAGGGGGTTCACAAATTAAATAATAAAATAGAAAAATTCACATATTTGGGTAGTGGATGGCGGGTTGTTAAAATCAAAGAAATAGATTTTATATTAACAAAATTTACACATATGAATAGGCTAGCTGGACATAGTTATATCCCCACCCCATCATCTTTAAAATCTAAAATGCAATAGTAAACGTTAAAAACACTGATGATATGTGCTTTATATATAGTATTTTAGCACTTTTAAAACGTAATGTAGTACATATAAATAGAAATAGAGTTAGTTCCTATGAAAATTATCTTGACGAGATAAATTTTGACCCCATTTCCGACTGTCCAATGAAACTATGTGATATTCCTAAATTCGAGATGAAAATAAGGATTAAATTTAGCAATAAATGTTTTAACTTATAGAACGACCCCTGCTAAGCCTTTTGAAAATATAGTTGACGATAATTATATTCCACATCATCCTCAATTGGATATAATTCACCGATCTAAGGTTATAGGTGGTGAACCCTTATACTTACTTTTATTGGAAGATGGTGATAATTTCCATTATACCGCAGTTTTCAATTTGCAAAAATTAATGAATTGTCACTCTAGCAGTGAATGCGGCGTTAGACTTCAAGTAAACTGGTGTCCCCATTGTCTTAACGGATTTAGACTTAAAAATGCGTTTGATATTCATGTTGCACTTTGCAGTAAGAACCAGATAGGTACTACTTTATATACCCTACCTAAAGAGAAAAATTTAATTTTTCAAAATTATGCGAAAACCATAACCCCGCCATTCGTGATATATGCAGACTTTGAATCAATTTTACCGGGGGATATAATACACCATCAAAAGCATTTGCCAATAACAGCAGGTTTATTATTAATAAATAATTATAATAACTCCAAATTTTATTATGAGTTTGTTGGGGATGATTGCATCCTATCTTTCTTGCGTAAGGTGGAGGAAATTGCTATGACAATTGTCCTGCCATATTACGAAATTAATGGGAAAAAGCCCATGCAAACCTTATCTTTCGCTGAAGAGCGGGCCTTTCGTGATTCCAGAACCTGCTACCTTTGTAAAAAATTCATTAGAAATAGAGTTAGGGATCATTGTCACTTTTCAGGTAAGTATCTTGGTGCTGCCTGTAGGAAATGTAATGTTTCTCGACGAATTCAGAAACAGTTACCTGTGGTTTTTCACAATTTGAGGGGGTATGATCTCCATCATATTTTGAAGTACGGTCTCAATAATTTTCCTTCTTGGGAATTAAATATTATTCCGACCACTACTGAGAAATTCATCTCTCTTATCGCGTACATTAACAAATTGTCTGTTCGTTTTATTGACAGCATGCAGTTTGTTAATTCGTCTTTAGCAAAAGCGGTTAAGACTCTTTCCGATCTGCCTTTAACTTCTTCTGTTTTCGATGGCGCAATTGTTCGAGCCAAAGGTATCTTTCCTTATGACTTTGCTACATCTCTTGAGGTTCTGGAATCGACTCTTGAATTGCCACCTATCTGGGATTCTGTGTCTAATGATGAATATGCATTAGCCCAAGTTATTTGGACTCAGCAAAACTGCAATAACATGTTAGATTACATGTTAACTTACCTTAAATTAGACGTGTTTCTCCTCGCAGACTATTTTCAACAATTCCGTGAAAAGGCCATTGCTTACAATGGTCTTGAGCCTCTTAATTTCTATGGCATTCCCGGTATGTCATGGGCCTCTGCGCTTATGACATTAACGGAACCCATTGAACTTTTGCAGGACATGGAAATGTTTAATTTCTATGAAGGAGGGATACGGGGTGGGTTAACATTTGTTAACAAACATTATGTTGCAAGTTCTGAAGACACAGAACTCTTGTATATTGATATTAATAACTTGTATGGTTGGGCCTTAAGCCAAAATCTGCCTTATGCTGACTTTGTTTGGGTGTATGATGATCTTGATTCTGTCTTGAATGAATGTATGAATGCTGATATCGATAACCTTCCATATGGTTATACTATGGAGGTAGATATCGATATCCCTGATTGTTTGCATGACTTTCTGAATGATTTTCCGCTTGCTCCAGAAAAGATGTGCCCGCCAAATTCTAAAGTTGAGAAGCTGATGCTCACGCATTGGCCGAAGAAGAACCATGTTCTTCATTGGCGACTTCTCAAGTTGTATATAGAATTGGGGGCTATTATTAAAAATGTACATAGAGCAATCAAATTTAAGCATGCACCCATTTTTAAATCTTACATAGACAAAAACACTAATTTGAGAGCCAATTCTACATGCGAATTATATAGGGATCTATACAAATTATTTAATAATAGTCTGTATGGGAAATCCGTAGAAAACCTTAAAAAACGGATGAATTTGAGGCTATGCAATTCAGCTGAAAAGATGATTGTATATGCTTCAAAGCCGACTTTCAAGAAATCTATCAAAATTGATGATGACTTGATTGCTGCACATCTCAATAAGGATTCTATATGTTTAGACAGGCCTAGTTACATTGGCCAAACGGTGCTAGACCTGTCTAAACTGAGGATGTACCAGTTACAGTATATAGAATTGGCTAAATATAGAAATGAATTTAAATGTGAGATAAATATCGTTGCCGGCGATACTGACTCCTTTTTTCTTGAGGTTAGGAACTGTAAGCTTGACACTCTTTTGCCGGCAATGATTCGTGACAATCTTTTAGACACTTCAAACTATGACCCTGCACATCCCTTATACTCTAGAAACCTTGATTCTGTGATAGGTAAATTTAAAGATGAAAGTAAAGGTCTAGGGTATAAGGAATGGGTTTTCTTAAGACCCAAGTGCTATAGTTTGTTAGGGGCTAAAGATCATTTAAAAGCAAAAGGAGTCAGGTTAATAGGTACAGAAATTAGGCACGATTCATATTTAGAATGCTACAATAACAACGTAGTATTTTCTGTGCCACAAAGTAGGATAGGTACGCGGAACCATCAATTGTACACATTTAAAAACAATAAAATCGCGTTGTCAAACAACGACGACAAGCGGTTTTGGGTGGGGAAAAATTCCAGTCTCGCATTTGGGCATTATTTAGCACTAGATGATATAAATGATGATCAAATATTTGAAGAAGTTGGGCCACTATTCGGAGGATTAAGTCCAGATTTTGTTTCTGGTGATGAGGAAGTGGGTCCACTTTTCAATGGTTTAAGTCCAGATTTCGATTCTGGTGATGATCCTAATGATGAAATAGATATAGACGATGTACAATTGAGTGACGAAATTGATATTGATGATGTACAATTGAGTGATTAAGCGATTTTAATATCTTTTTCCTGTGATAAATTAATATAACTTTGTAAAAACATTGATTTGTGTTGATTTTTATTAATGAAAAGTTTTCGTATTTCTTTCTATGGATAAAAATTATTATATTGTGTAATATTATTAAACATTCCTTAAGTGTTTAAACATAGAAAGTATATTAAAAATTGTTTTATTATTGAAAACTAGTAATGTTGTCACTATGGATTAGGACTTTGTTTTGAGCCATTAAAAGAATTAAAATTTTTATAAAGTTTTATTATTTTTATTTAATTTGATAATACGGTTCATATTTACTTTAGTTTGCAGTGAGCATGTAACTAAATATCTTTGAAAAAAAAAAAATAATAATAATAATATGAACAGTACCCCTGTGACTTGTTGAGTGTGAGTAGTACCCTTGTGTGCAGTACCCATAGGGGGACAGAATATCTTGTCGGATAAACTCGGAGTATATAATAATAATAATTATAATAATAATAATAAATGACCTTGAAAAAAATAAATGACCTTGATGAGTCATCACGATGAGTCATATGTCCTTGGGAATGACCTTGGATGAGTCACGCGACCTTGATGAGTCATATGTTTTTGTTTAAAATTTGACCTTGACCGTGACCTTTTATTAAAAATTTGGCCTTAACCATTTATTAAAATTTGACCTTGACCTTGAAAAAGAAATGACCTTGAAAATATAAATGACCTTGAAAAAATGAATGACCTTGAAAATATAAATGACCTTGAAAAAATAAATGACCTTGAAAAAAAAATGACCTTGAAAAAATAAATGACCTTGAAAAAAAAATAATAAATGACCTTGAAAATGATTTTTGGTAAAATGTTAATAATTTTGCCAATAATAATGATAATAATACCTTCTATGGATCAATCGAAAGGTCTTGGATCGGGCTTTAAAATGAGCTATCGTGGAATAATATTTGTTTGCGGGAACTCTGTACATTTAAAATATGACCTTGAAAAATTAAATGACCTTGAAAAAATAAATAACCTTGAAAATTAAATGACCTTGAAAAATAAATGACCTTGAAAAATAATATTTTGAAAAATAAATGGCCTTGAAAAATGGTCTCGGGAAAACGTTAATAACTTTGCCGATGTTAATGATATTAATAATATTTATATATCATTAGATAGATCTTACACTAAGCTTCAAAATAAGCTATCGATTAATAAATTCGGATAATGGGAACGATAACTTTTGGGATGGAAAAAAGTAGGAGCCCGCCCGGCCACTTAATAATATTTTGAATAATAATAATAATTTAACTTTGAAAATGGTCTCGGGAAAACGTTAATAACTTTGTCAATATTAATGATGATGATACCTTCCATGGCTCATTCGAAAGGTCTTGGACTGAGCTTTAAGATGAGGTATCGTTCAATAAAATCTGTTGGCGGGAACATTAAATTTTGGGATGAAAAAAAGTAGGAGCTCGCCCGGCCAATTAATTAAAACAAAAAATTAAATTAAAAAAATAAATAAATGACCTTGACCTTTTATTTTTAAAAAAAAAATTTCCCGGGGGGGGAGGGGGTATATGTGATCTGGCGGGCTCATGATCTGGCGGGCTCACATCCTACTACTATTAGTATTCACTCAATACTCTCGAAAATAAGTAGTACCATCTTCATAATTTGTGGCGCCCCCTGAAAATTCTCCCCACGCACCAAAATCTAAATCCACCACTGAAAGGTATATACAGTATCCATAAAATCAGTTCACAAATTATCTGATGGAGATATAACTATTTTTAGAAATTAGGATTTTGAATTTTGTTGTTTCCTAGTAAATCGTTATAAAAATTTAATAAAAATTCTAATGTAATTCTCTCGTGTTATTTTCTTATTTATATAGTTTCAACAAGAGACGAGTATACATATATCATCAAATGAAAAGAAATACATACATTGATTTTATAATGAAATTAATATTAAGGAAAATATTCACAAAGCAAATAATAAAATCCGTAAAATACAATACAAGTAACTTTAAAAAATTATTTTGTAACAATTTATTTTGAATATTGAGCACCAAGTGAGTGCTCTTAAATCTTTGGCGTCCTTGGCAAATGCCAATTTCACCCTAAGTAGCAATGAAAATATATATTATATTATAAGAACTTCTTTTCGAATTTCACCACTGATTTCTTTTCCATTGAGATTGTATTTATTATAAAGCTTGACTCTGAATCAGTAAATATATCGATGTTTTTGATATTCGATTTCACTTATTTTCTTAATTGGTCTTATTTCTTTGAATGCAATTAATCTATTACTAATTATTTTTATTAAATTCATCAATAATCGAAATTCCCATTTTCATGATGCCTTTGAAGAAATTGAATATAAAAATGGGGAAATTCTGTTTGTAAATTGTTAATAATAACCAGTTAGTAATTTACAAATATTTATTTTTAATACAAGTACAAATTATTGCCTAAATCTGATATTATTAAAACACCCGATTTATATAGCAAAATTATTAATTAAATAATAATGCTAATTATGTGTGCCAGCATTTTTACTTATTATACTTTTACTTATAATACAATATATGTTTTATTTATAAATCAATTATTTAAATATCCCTAACATAAATATTTCAATACATGGATATAAAATGGAAGAGAAAGATGTCATATAACCAATTTGGAGAGTAGATAGCGCTCGAATTTCTCTGGGATTTTAATAAGCGTTTAATTTTTAATGTGTCTTTTAATATGATTTTTTAATAGTTGAATTGGTTTTCTTAAATATAAAAAGGTTGAAAATGTGTGTGTATGTAAAAGTGGTAACCAGACAGATCGACACAAACCAAAACGACCTGGATTGCACATATCTATTCACTCTCAACATTTTAGCCCGAAGGCCGCTTGGAAAACTTTACAAAATATTTACAAATCAAAGAAAAATATTTCCATTAAAACAAATTATAATTTTCATTTACTCAGACAATAGAATTGAAGCTACTGTTGATATTCAGCACGATTAACAATTGCTATTGTTATCTTTTGTTCAGTTTAAACAAGAACCTATTTAAACAAAACGGAATTAATTTAATAATTGAAACTATTAAATTTCAATTGTTACATACGTCAGTTAACAAAATTTAAAATAAAAATAAATTTGCAAATTTAAAAATAATTTAAAAATAAAATTAGTTTCGGAAAGGTATGAAAACGTCTCCACTAGGCAGTCCGGGTGTCTCATCAGACGTGAACCTCTATAAATTACGTAAATAAGAGGAGACCATAAAATTTTCTCCTCTCTCTAGGGGACTGAAAGAACAGAATAATGGATGAATGGCAGTTGCATTACAATTGCTGCCTTTCCCACAACCTACAATCGATACAGTACAAATTTCTTTTGAGAAATTCCCATCAAATATGGACAAAATGAGACAATAATAAAAACATGTAACTAACCAATTGCATATATAGTATATCCATCTACATTTCCCTCTGTCAAAATTCCTATTTACTTCACTAAAAACCGGGCAAAGGATGATTTTGTTCCCTCTGATGGGCTAAAACTCGAAAAGGCGCCGAAAAAAATTTACACACGCGCAGCACCAAATTCAATTAAAATTCACGATAATACATCAGTTAAAACAAAGTAATTAAAACACAATTAGAAAAATAATAAAAGACATTTAAATAAAATGAAAAACGCGAGAAATTGTAAACATTTACATAAAGTAAATAGAATAAATAAAAATGTTTCAATTTAATAAAATGTACCATTTTGAATTTGAAATCCATCAAAGCGAAGAAATAATAAAATAAAGAAAAATGAGCATATAATTATGGTTGCACTAACATACGAAAGCGCCATAATTAAATCCGCTATGTTGGATACACAATAATTCATAGAAAATAATTAAGAATAATTAATAAAATGTTATTAATTTTCATTCAAAAATACCATAATAAATAATAAATTAATTAAATTAAATTAAAATTTCATTTGTTATAAATGATTAATTTAATCAAATGTTTAAATAATTGTAGTTATTAAAATTAGTAACTTCAAAGGATTTTGGCAACTATGGTCAAGCAGTTACGAATGAATCAGCAGTGCTGGTCTTGGATGTAGGTAAATGGCGAAAGAAACCGACGCATGCAATTACGAAATATCTTATCTGTTAATAGATTACTAAGCGCATCCTAACCAGTGTTAACACAGACTAAAAATTCAGTATAAATAGACGCTTAAAAACAGTTTCTTAATCTCCCAGATAATACCCAGCTTTCAAATTCTTGTTTGACTGGGTAACGATTGATAAAAATTTTGCTAAATATTTTATGAAGTTGGAAGTTATTTTGTGGATAATTATAACTGTAAATAAATGATTCATGCAATAAATGTCAAATTTATTTTTGTTTAGTTTTTTATTATTTCTAATGCTCACATGCATATTCCGACAATCCGCCAACACGACAATCCAGCAAGTACGACAATCCGCCAACACTAAAAAATTGGCCAACGCTGACATTTATAAAAAAAATATTTGTAGGTCATCATATTAAAATTAATTCACATGTACTTGTACAACAAATTTGCCTAAATAATCATTCAAATAAAAGCATTAAAATCAAATACCAGTACCTTTATGATCAGTATCATTGCGACATGTTGAATGTGAGTAGTACTCTTGTGAGCAATACCCATAGGGGGTCAAAATATCTTGTCGGATAAACTCAGAGTATATATAATAAAACGAATTAACTCATTCAAATATATCATTGAATCAGTCAAATTATCACAAATTTTGATAAAAAATTTTGTTTACCTCTCAGCCAGTTAAATTGTTTAAATATTTAATTAAAATTTTATTTTAAACAATTACTAGTTGATTCTTATCTTTCAGCGGAGAATTTATTATTAAAATTTTAAAAATATAATAAATTTAAAATGTATGTATGTTAAAACAAAAATTTATCGACTTTTTGGTAGATTGTCGCTTTGGCGGATTGTCGCTTTGGTGGATTGTCGTTTGGCGGATTGTCGTACAACCGCTCTCATGACTGTCGAGCTAATTGACAAACATTTAATATTACTGTTGAGGATACTTAAATGATAAATAACATAATATATAAATAAATTACCTGGGGGAAGATCGCCATAACAAACGGGACGATCTATTGGAACTCAGAAAAGAAAACGGAAGTAAAAAGAAATTAAAAATGAGAAAGATGAATCAAATAAAAGGAAACAAACAAGAAATTAAAACAAAGGTCATTGTTAATTAAGAAGTACAAATGAAGGTGGAATTTCAAATTCCAGAAAAACAAAATAGGGGAAAAAGCCATATCTTGACAGCTTGTCAAAGATAGCGAAATTGTCTGGAGAAAGTGGCATAACAAAAAAAGGAAAATGGAAAAATATCTTGATATCTGTCAGAGATAAGCTGACGTTGAGGAAAAGTAAAATGGAAAACAGAATCTGTCGCTAGTGCCACAAATGAAACAGACGATATAAAGCTGAACAGTTGATCGAGAAATCAGAACAAAAAGTAGAACAAAAACAAAACTAAATTAAGTACAAAAATAGAACGAAATTAGAGAGTTAGAGCAAAATTAGAGACGAAAAGAGTTAAAAAGAAGAATCAAAAACAGAGTGAAACGAGAAGTGACGAGAATCTTTTGTAAAACTGAACATAAAGTGGAAGTGGAGTAAATAAATTGTGTGGTCAAAGCAAATAGAACAATCGATCAACGTATCCTGTAATTGAGTAGTTGACGGCTAGTGATTATTGCTGTGATTACAGAAAGGGCTATTCTTCACGTAGTGTCGAAATAAGCTCTGTAAAATAAATTGGTTTATAGTTAATTGGTTGTAATTGAAATTTGTACAATCCCGTGTGGATATTAATAAAGCTTATCGTATTCGAGAATGTTGACTTGTGAATTAATAAACACGCTTTGGAGTCAGAGTAAAAGTTTGAATTTACAATCATTGTCACCAACTCAATAACCCAACATTACTATAAAAACAGGTCGGAGAGTCGGACTGAATATATATCAAGTTGGAAGCAACCGGACGCCTCGAGGTCAGGATAATTCACCTATCTTCAGCGTATCTTATTGAAATCAATAATTTTTTTGTTGACCAAAATTATTGAAAATATAATTATCTTTTTATTATAATTATAAAACCTTTAAATAGTGAAGTTTATTCTATTATTATGTTAAATTGGTCCAAAAAAGGAATATTATGCTATTGCCAGTTTCAATTAGGACGCCTGCGTGCTTCCAACACAATGAACGTTGGTCAAGCAGGGCCTTGCCAGTAGTCAATATTGAATGACAAAGTGACGTAATACCTATCAGCTGTCATGGACCCAAATGTAAGAATGCAATGAGAAGTAGATCTAATAATGGAGTTCAACTGCTCATTGATTTCCAGCTACTATGCCATTACGCATATGATTGTTGCCATGAGTGTACTCATGATGCAATGTATTAGTCATAAAGGCTTTTAAGGAAGAGCCATTGATAAATCTATCAGCGACCCTAGAACAAAGCCACCTAAGTGCTAATTTCAGCTTTAAACATTTACTTTTATTTAATTCTTTCCAGAAATGGAATAAATTCTCGAAAAAGTATCATTTTAGCGCAATCATTCATATATTATACATAATATATCTACATGCACCCGAGGGATTATTAATAATTTCGGTAGGAACTTAGTTATAATCTGACTCCATAACGTAATTCTTGAAAAAAACAAAACCAGACACAATTAAGAAGAATGACAACAAGATTTTAATTAATTAGTTTGTAATTTGCAATTACATTGCCTGGGACCTCAGTCAAATTGAAACTAGAATATATATCTTTCCTTTTCTACTCCCTCGTACATTTTCCTCCGAAAAATATTGAATTTTCAGATTTTCAGATTTTTATTGAAATTTTGCTTTCACAACTTCAATTTTTAATAGAATTTGATATTTTGGCACTCATTTTGGCACCCAAACACGCCTGTGATAAAAACCAAAAATCCTCCATAAATGAATTTTCAAGATCGAAGGATAAATTTTGGTAGTTGCCTTGCTTTTGAAAATAGTTTGTAAAACAATACTGTTGAGGTTTTAAAAGTAAATTATTAAATTATATAGTTCAGATTAAAAGGAAAACCGAAATTGAATGGCGGTCAAGCAGAGAAGCAATGGCAAAGAAAGATATGATAAAAACAGAACAAAAAAACGGTACAAAAAATCAGACATCAATTGGAAAAATGCGCAAACCTGAGGAAGTGGAATAAAGTGAAAAGTTATCGAAATTGAAGCTGGAAAACGGGAGAGGGGTAGATTAGGGGATGGTGAAGAAGACAGTGAGCAAGAAATTGTTAGAAAATGTTTAGAAAGGGTCGTAAAACAGACAAATGTGAAAAAACGTAAAATAATAATTAATTAATTAATTGGCTAATGGGAAACCCTAGCTAATGGGAAACCCGAGCCAATGGAGAAACAGAGCGATGAAGAAAACCCGAGCATGGCAATTTGGAAGGGTAATCAAACGAGGAATTCAGAGGGCAATTATCTAAACAACCGGATAGACGAGGGTAAACAAAATAGGGATATTACGAAGAGGGTCAACAGAAATAGCTAATTAGGGAATGATAACCAAAGAAGTCAAAACCAATTAGGTCAAAAATGGGGCAATTACAATGATTATGGGAGTATATAAGGAATTTCAAAATTCAAATAAGGGACGGTAGCCTTAGGTAGGGAAGAAGAAAACGACATTAGGATTTAGAGGAATAGAATAAAAGAAGAAAATGAATTATAGGAAAAACTGAAGAGTTAGACAAAGAGTGTCAAAAGAGATTGGATCAGAGAGCGGAACTAAATCAAAAGGTGAAACTTAATTTTTTTATCGTACAAGGTTGAGACCTTCCAGAGCGGAGTCTGATATGAAATTATGTGAGAATTGTGGTTAACCAACAGTGTAATTAATTGTAAATTTTTAGAAAACAAATACACGTTGGGAGTTTGTGTTTATTGATTTTGGAGCAAGTGGAGTCAGAGTGACCAACTGTTGATTTTTGCTATCATAAAACCTAACAATACCATAATAACAAATATATTTGTATATGCTTGATTTTATCCTCAACCCCTAACCCATAACTACTTCACATCTGTTTTGGAAAGAAATTGTCTGAAATCTACAAAAATCATAAAACGGCTCTGAGTACACCCTGAAAATATTTTCCTCCCTATTTAATAATTATCCTACGCCTAGCACTGATCTGGTTATTTTAAGGTGACGGATTTTAATCTATTTAAAATTCAATAATTTTCATATTAATATTTGTAAGACAAAATATAAGGTAAAAAGTACATGATATTTCAACACCGCCTTTATCAAGTGTGTATATATAGTTTTGATCTACTGAATTAAAACAAGATCAAAGGTGAAACCTAAACTATAAATATGATTATTTAGAGTTGTCTTTAAGTACGAAGGTGTGATTTGTTATTTCTTCATATAGAACCCTTTACAATAATGTCAATCTTATCAAACAACTTACTGGTATGATTGAATATTAAATACCAAAAACGCAACAAAATCTATACAAAATTTATTTCACAATTCATACAATAGAACAACAAAAATTCTACAATCAAGGTTTGGGTGTAAATTGCGAGTCCATGATTATGCTCATGGCCTCAACAACACTTGGAAATCTGGCCACGGAAACAAAATATCAACAAAATGATTATAAGAACCAATCCGAACGGTCCGACTAAAACAAAAAAAACAGTCAAATAACATTTCAATATTTACAAATAAAATAAACTTACTGAAAGATAAAGATTCCCTTAAGATTTTGCCCGCGGATGCAACAGCGGCTTCGTAGCCGAGAATTGCGTCAGGATTCATGGGCAAATTATTATTAATATGAATACTGTTATTATTTGATGATAGTTGAGCAAAGAATCTATTGAGAGCTGGCATGTTTGAAATGAATATGAAAATATAAAGATTTCTATCTGTTTTATAACAGTTTAGTTGCGTAATTATTATGTAACATTTAAATTATTATTTTACGGAAAATCTCCTAAAATATTGAACCAATGGAAATTATAGTAGAAATATTACGGAAATAGTAAATCAATAAATCAGCCAATCAGACAGATTCATGAATCAATAAGATTCAATCGTGATGTCTTTGTTGCAAGATTAAATTTTCATTATTTTATATTTCATTATTATGTATATTCCAACATTTTTAATAAAATAAAAATTATTTATCACATTTTTTGATTTATAAACTTTTTATTTAACATAAAAATGTTAGTGAACTTTGTTTCATTCATATACAAACCTTGACTTTCTCGTGCGAAGGACATAAACACATTGGAAGGTTTAGCCAAAACATATTCTAGGAACTGTATCAAAAATTGTAGACCAATGTAAAGTAGAATATGAGGAATCTTTTAGAATAGTGAGCACCCGAATCAAACCTCAAGGATAAACTTCCTTGGATTGTCTCGTCTTATGGAGATGTAATTTGACAACTGGAAACTGTTGCTGAAAAATTTGTTCTTGCAGAGTTCGTCATTTTCCCTCACAAATTCGAAAATTAATGCAAAGTTGTCCACGATATTTTTGAGATCTGCATTTGTAACAAGTCTTGCTTTGTAAACTTTCCGCTTTGTGTAAACCCAGCACACCTTAGTACCAGCAGAATTTTTTGGATTCAGGTGATAATGAATTTCACTGTCTATAAGCAAAGGTTTACCTGGTTTCTAATGGTTTTTGAAATGACAATCATAATTAAAATCTATCTATTAGGAGGCCTACTGTATTAGTCTCACCAAAAAAATACCCTTGACACTTGACCCTTCCAACAATACAATAGTTTAGTACAAAATTGAACTTATTCATTATGCGACTCCATTTGAATATTGTGTAGTTATGTTGTACATAAATTATACTTTTATCAAATTATCGTAAATTATATTTAATTGCTTGGTCGGACATTAATTAATTGTTTTACTATTACTGCAACTGAGCTGTATGGAATTTGTATTAATATATACCAACGGTGGGCAAATGTGGCTCTTAGAGCCGCATGCGGCTCTTCGTTGAGTAAACTGCGGCTCTTTGATAATTGAATTTTTGATAATTGAATTTGAAAATTGAATTCGATTTTTTTATTTTGAAATTTTTTCAACTGAATTTTTAAAAAAAAATTTTTTGTTGCAATTGTATTTTCATGGTTAGTTCATTTTTACCTGTGTCACAAAATAGGTGTAAACAGAATTAAAATTTATAGTGTCATTCGATGGCGGTATTTAGAATCAAAATTTAATATTTCCTTATTACATTCTACCATGTTTGATTCTTTTTATAAGCAATATTTAAATAATACATGTCTCACTACACTATATACCAGGGGGTGGGCAAGTGCGGCTCTTTGATGAGCCATGTGGCTCTTTAGGACCTCATGCGTGCCCACCCCTGATATATACTCTGAATTTATCCGACAGGATGTTTTGACCCCTAAGGGTACTGGTCGTAAGGGTATTAGTCGTAAAGGTACTAGTCGTAAGGGTATTGGTGTCACTCAACCACAACCTGCCCATTAACTAGTTACTAAGTACTATCAACCAGCTAACAACTAAATACTAAGCACTTACAACCAGCATCAAAACCCATCGAGAAATTAACAAATATCAACCTACAACTAGATACTAACAACACTGTACCAACTACCAAATACAAGATATCAACAACTAGATACCAACAATCAACTAACCACACATAAAAATAAAAGCAATTAAATACAAAATATTCTTCATCACATACACTATCTTCTTATCAAAATCTAAAAAGTCAACCAACTACTTACAACCAACAACTATGTGCTAAAAATTGATCTTTAAAAGTGAATACTCTTCACTTGAAAAATTGGATGAAAAATTAATTGAACTCAAGACATCAATAACTTGATAAAAATTGATTAAATAATTGTAAAAGTTTAAATTATTCAAAATATACCAAATAATTATTATAAAAATGGAATTAATGGACAAGAATGAATTCTAATCATTAATCATCCAGTAAATAAAAAAATACTGATCATTCAAGTTGAATCAACTAAGTTAATAAGATCTAGTATATAATTGATTTAGATTGAATAAATTAATTGAAATAAAATTAATTTTAATTATTTTTTTTAAAAGTAATACATGTACTCAAATTGATTGACTGATTGCTCAATATATTCAAAAAAAAATCAGTATGAATTCATTACAATTATCAAAGTCAGCAATATACAATAAAAATAATTATCATTAAATTCCAAAAGAGACTGATAACTAATGATAACATCTAATAAACCAATAAATTCATTTAAATAACAATAATGGGTATATCCAAGTGTATTCTCCAATAAAAACATCTAAAAAGAATCATTTCCCCCAAATATATCAATATTTAAAGATTGGTATCTTATCGATAAGTACTTGTTAAAGATCATATATTCACCTCAAACTAACAAGATTCCTTAAAATCCCCTTAAATGACTATATTTCTACCCTTAATCCATATTATTACAAATATTTCACTAAAATCATCTAAAAAGCATTAAATTTCCCTGAAATATCTCTATCTTTAAAGATTAGTATTTTATCGATAAATATCCTTAAAAGGTTATATATTTACCTCAGACTAATAAGATTGCTTAAAATCCCCTTTAAATGACTATAATTCTAACTTTAATTCATATTATCACGAATATTTCCCTTTAAAACATGTAAAATAATTTGGTCATTAACCCTAAATAATTTATAAAATCTAATGATAAAACCGGTTATAATAAAATTTTTGTTAATCACTGTAAATTTTTGTAAATCACTGTACTTCGAAATTTAAAATAAATATAACTGACTAGGTCCCATTGAAAGATTAAATTTATTCATTCAATTAAATAAAGATGAAAATAATTTAAAGTTGATATCAATCCCAATTATCTGTAAAGATTTCATTGTCAAAACCAAGTAAATCGATCATTATCCCAACTTAATAAACATTGTTCTAAAACATAAATCTAAATTAATATACAATGAATTAATCACAACCTAATAAAACGATATAATTATTATTGATTCATAACTGACTAATTGACATTTCCCTTAAAACATTGATATTTTACCAACAGCATACTTAAAAAATCATATATTCCCATCTTAACCCATCTCTCATTAAATTTAACCGACTATAACTCCCTTACAATGATATATTCCTACCTTATCCGATCTCTCATTAAATCTAACCGACTATATCTCCTTTAAAAGATCATATTTTCCTATCTTAACCGATCTCTCAGCAAATATTTCTACATTTTTAAACATCTAACCGACTATATCCCTTTAATTTCCCTAAAGATTCCACCCACTTGAGCCCTTTAATATATATCAATCCTCTTAAAATCATTATAGAACTTCAAAAATATGACTTAATTGTTATAGACACCAAACATTTTTCCATTGAAATAATTTAGTAGCTATGTAGTAAGAACCCACTAACCAATCAAAATCGTGGAAGGTTAGGAAAAAATATATTACGTTGCGGTATTTTAAAATTTTAAATATATTTTAAAAACACATTTTGACGCTAAAGTCGACTTATGTAACAGACATAATAAACTCATTATTTTCTACAAATATTTACCATCAAATACCTAACTGGAGATTATATATATTGATTGATCATAATTCTTCAGCTATTCAACCAATCATTTTCAAGCAATAACAGCAAACTAAATTTCTGTATATCCTACAATCATTTTCAAGTAAATTTAAAGTCATTGATAAAGTTAACTGGTTTCTTAGCTTATGTTTTTTAAAGTTTATCAATGTGTAAATATTCTTAGAAAATTATTGAAAAAATTATTTAGTCAAATACATTACAAAGTTATCATCAAAAATCACTTAATTATTAACCTAATTGTCAATGAAATTAATTTTTATTTAAAAACTATTCAATAAAATACCACTAATTATCAAGAAGTTAATTAAATTTATCAATTAAATTTATCACCATTAAAACTTTTAATCAGTCAACATGAAATTCTTAGAAAATTATTCAAAATCCTCATCAAAATTTATCCGATCACTTGATTATTGTACAAACTCTAATTATTAACCTCATTAAAAATAAATTTTTATTTAAAATTAAAAAACAAGTCAATAAAAATACATTCAATTATCAAGAAATTAATTAAATTTACCTTATAATTAGCATTAAATTACAGATATTCACAAAAAATTATGGAAATTCATGAAAATGATAGAAATCCAGAAAAAACTTTAAAAATTCACAAAAATGATAGAAATCTGCAAAAATAATAGAAATTTACAAAAATCAAAGAAAATTAACAAAATTGATAAAAATTCACAAAAATCAAAGAAATTCACAAAAATGATAGAAATTTACTTGAATAAAACCATCAACTCTAAAAAATTATCAATGCCTTAAACAACAAATTTGCCTAAATAATCATTCAAATAAAGGCATTAAATACCTTTACGACTAATACCCTTGCGACATGTTGAATGTGAGTAGTACCCTTGTGAGCAATACCCATAGGGGGACAGAATATTTTGTCAGATAAACTCCGAGTATATATATATATAATAAAACTCATTCAAATTTATCATTGATTCAGTGAAATTATCATAAATTTCGATAAAAATTCTAAAGTGGTAAGCAATGAAAAGAGAAATATTCTTTAAACTTTGATAAAATTAACAATGAAGGTGGTAAGAATCTTCATTAAAGTGAGGAAATTATTCATTACTCGATTCAAATGGGTGAAAATAATTGGTAGAATAATTTATTAATGGATCGTTGAATGGGCATAGATAAGATGAAAGTTGATAAGAATGGAAATATATTAATTGAATTTATTTAAAATTATTTCATAAAATTCATAAATTTAATAAAAAAAAAAGTTTAAAAAGAAATATTTGTGGGGATGTTTTAAGTGAATAATTAATCAAAATCGGCGGAATATAATTGATTAAATATCGGGGTGGGGGTTATAGGCGAATAATTAATGGAAAAGCGAGGGGATACAAATGATTAAATAGTGGAAAATCGGGGGATATTAGTGATAATAATTAGTGGAAAATAGAGAATTGAGGGAATATAAGGGAGAAGGATATATAATTTAAATTATTTTATTACATAAGAAGCCGCAACTATTTATTACATAACAAGCTGTGAATGGTATTTGAATAAGAAATATGGAATAGGTCTTTTTTCTTTTTAATTTTTGACTAAAATAAATTCTAAAATAATAACTAATTATTACTAAAATGTTTTAATTTACATTATGTATTTCAAAAAAACAATTATATATATATATATATATATATATATATATATATATATATATATATATATATATTACCCTTTTCATTCAAAATAAGTTGAACATTTAAATATAAGTCTTAGAAAATACAATCAAAATTAAATTTTAAAAATATAAATTTTATAAGTTTTCACAGCTTGTTATGTAATAAAATAGTTGCGGCTTCTATTTATTGTGAATTTGTTTACAGTTAATTAGGTGCCCCTGCAGCCCCGTACCGTGACACCTTTTGACGGGGGGGCCCAGACTCTCATTAAAGGGGCCAGTAATTCTCGTGTAAACTAAGTATTTTATGAAAACAGACTAGTCACTACTCACACTTTGCACTCGAAATGTTCAATTTAAAAAAAAGGAAAGCAAAATCGACATTTTGTCTGAGCATTATTTTGCTACATTATTGCATATACTAGTATATAGGAAATGATTTTCGCACATTTTTTAGGAACAAACACAAAAAACAAATAGCTGCATGTATTTGCACGACGGGACAATTGGACATACAAAGACAGAACACACAGTCACACAGATTTGAAAACTAAAGGTGAGTGCAATAGAAATTACACAGGAACTAGATCCAGAAAAAAGAAATTACGTGTGTGAGATATCGACATGACTCAAAATAGCTGCAGTCGACGATTTTTCATTTCATGAAACCGCCGAAGAAACTCATCAGATTTGATGTTATTACTGATGTCACTTTAAATTGAGAGCAATACAAGGTCGGCTTTACGAGAATGGCTCATCGACGTACGAAAGGGAGTTAAGACACGAGATAAAGTACTGAAAGTCGCCTCACATGTGGCAGTTGAAGCACCGATTGTCAGTGCAGAAGCTGCAAGACGATAGACAGATGGAAAAGCATCTCGGTATGAGTACAGTTCTTGCACTAACTGATGAACGTTTGTCACAGTACTGGCTCTCTTCAATAGGAAAACCTTTGCAGTTTCAAATTCATGTTGGGTTTCGCTTAGGTCCACGCCACACAGTGTCGCTAAAGTCTTTAGATCCTCAATATTCAAAAAGTTTGCGTGATCAGTCTTCAAACATGCAAGAGACTTATAAAGGCTTCTGTTGGTGACACTGAAGTGTTTTGTTAGTTCCTGCAGAGTCCTATCAACGACTTCGTAATACATCTGGCGATATGCGCATCTGATAGGCAAGGCCTGGTGTTCTGGCTGTCCCACAGATCCGAACACAATGAAGTTGTCTAATTTTGAGTTCATCTGAGTTCTTCTTCTTTTTGGTGTCTGTTCCATATCCATTTGACCTTCGAATTTCCCAAAAAGAACTTGGAATTCCTCTTCATTGCGTAGGCTGCGAATGCGCTCTATAACAGCATCCATAACATCACATGCTGAAGAAAGGTCCATTGCTTGACCCTGCAAGCTATTGTTGGCTGTTTCAAGGATAGTCAGCAATGAGAGCACCATGTGTGCAATGAACTGAAACTCCACTTCATTGACTCGATGCAAGAGTCCTAGTAGCTTCCAATTGAATATCAATTGAAAAGTGAGAATGTCTACTAGAACACATCTCAAGCAAATTCACAATTGTATCATAATTAGTTGTTATTGCCTGAGTCGTCTGCAAGTGTCCTGTCCAACGATGTTCCATGAACCGTGTCAATTTATCGCCTTGATATATGGCCGCAACCTTAGGATATGACAAAAATGTGTATAAGTTTCTGCATATGTCGAAGAGACGTAAAAATAGACCACACGGAAGCTTATCATCCTCATCAATATCATCTCTACTGAAACTGTCACCACGAAAGGCTAATTCATTTGTCACAAGAAACTTTACAACGTCAACGATTTCGTTGACATAATAACGGTTGTTCTTCAGCTGTGTTTCATTAATCAAAGTGCAAACTTCCTCACCTTTTCACATCTCAGCTGTTTCTCTTTCCAGCGTTCCATGGCATGGATGTGGCCAGCAGAAGATTCATGCTTTTGAAAACCTTTTCCTTTTTCTAAAGCCGATTTCCAATTTCAGAATCCTCCTGTTCTGAAAGCACTTTCGCCAGCAGAGCCGGGCAATGAAAATTTTCTACAGCAAAAGCAGAAGACTGCATCTTTCTCAATAGAGTACTCCAAATATGGTCTTCCATTATACCACACAGACGAAAATGAGCGTTCCCTTGAACCAAACGAAGTCTTTGGGAAATTTACATCAGTTGGCTGGCGTGGCATTTCTTCACCCAGATCACATTTAGTAGATTCAGTCTTAGCAGGTGCACAAGAAGATGAGGACATCACTGCACTGTCACGGATACATGAAATAGCAGGTACAGATGAAGGACTAGCACAAGTTGAGGACATAGTAGCAGAGATACTATCACTGGATGAAGTGACTGAAGTCACAGAATTCTTTGGAATGACTTGGAAGAAATTCATGATACTCTTTTGTGTCGACATGTTCTAATACGATGAAAATAATGTTACAAAATATGATCAATTAACATGTCACTCTGCCATAGGAGTGAGTTGAGTATAATGACATGTGATGTGCTCTCATTGGCCTATCTCTCTACCATCGTATAAAGACCACAATGCACCCACTCCGTGCTCTGACACTCAATCATGCCTCCATGCGTTGTTACTGCCTGTGAGGCAGGAAAGACAGACAGCACGCACCCTACCCACGCCACCGACTTCACATGCCAGTCTCTTCCAGTGAGGCAGATAGATGGAACATCCTACCCCCGTCCACACTACATAAACCTCTACATGTGCAACTCATGCACACCATGTCAATGCATGTGTGCACGATAGCAATTTTTCTTTTATCAAACATATTGAATGTAATTTTTTATTCATGTCCGTTTTTTTATTTGGGGGGGCCAGACTTGCGTTAGAGGGGGCCGGGCCCTCCTGGGCCCCCCCGACGGTACGGGCCTGTGCCCCTGCCATACTTAATTACATTTATGACACACCCGCTACTAATTTCCATAATCTTTATTTATATAGGAAATACAATTTAGGTTTCAGAATACCTAGAAATTTGTGAAAGTAAGTCATTATTCTAATAAAACTTTTTTCTAAAAACTAATTCCATTCCTTCGATAGAAATTATCACTGATAACATTTGGTTTAAACGATCTCGATTTCTGTGGAATTAGGTAGAGATATTTCTCCTCATTTAGCTGAGGCAGTGAGATAGAAGAATCCGTTAAAAGGTTTCTTTGCCTGAAATGACAAGGTACTGATGAAATGACATATATCAAAAACACATTTTCCTGGAACAGGGCGCATCTCATATTTCTTTTTATAATATAATTTAGACTTCATTAGAAGTGGATTACTTTTCCTTATCTTTCACGCTTTTTAAGCTGTTGATCAATATTTTCTCTATAAAGTCTATTAAGAAATGAAGGGAAAAGTAAATTCTAATAAATGACATTTGTGAAAAAGATGAAATTTTACAAACCGTTCTGCTTGGCACTAAAAGATAGAAAAATAATACACGTAAACAAACATAGTGAAAGCTCAACTGATATATTATTCAAAAGACAAGAAAATTGCTAAGATATTATTAAGATTTCGGCAAGAATTAGGTCTGAATCCACCTCCACCTATTCAGAAGAAAAATCAGAGAAAAACCCAAAATATATTTATTGATCATAGGAAAACACTTTTCGTTCACAATAATTCCCAATTATACTTGGGATCTGGCCTATAACAAGACGTTATTGCGCTCTGTGTGTTTCATACATCTGGCACCCCTAACGCGCTAATTCAAAACAGCCTACTATAATAATTATATTGATCATCTTATAATAAGTAGTAATGCTCTTAAAATTCTGTTGCTAATTGAAAAAAATGACAGAAACCCATTTTATGGACTAACATTTTACAAAATACACACCTACGAAGGCACGCTAAAGGACCAGTCCAACCAGTAATGTTAACGATAGGCTAGCTAGGGCGTTGTTTTTTTTTGTGCACGCCATTTGATAATTATTTTATTTATATTTTGGTAGCATTAAAAATGTTTCATCCCAATTTTGCTCCCAATATACTAACTCATCATTACTATTTACATACATTAGTTGTCATTAATCATTATAGTTAATTCACCCAGTTCACGCCCACTCCGAAGGATCAACAAGCAACTATTAGAACAATTCCTTCTAAAACTATTTACAAAACTAATGCATTTTCCAATGATTTATGTATTTTCCTTGAAAATAAAAACGAAATAAATTATTTTATCATATTTATCTTTTTTTATTTCACCTTTGATACTTTTTTAATAAAATAATTTACATATCAAACACATCAAATGCATCAAATACACATTTGATAAAGACTGCAGAAATATCAAGTACATTTATATAAAAATTATTGAATTAATTATTGTTTTTTCTTTCCAACCTCTCCTACGGACAACCATGTAGTGCCTCTGACTCCGAATTTTATCAATTTAATAATTGAACTTAAAATATATTATTAAATTAATAAAATTGAAATAATTGTTTAACAATTAATGAAACATTCAATTTCTCAATCATTAAATCTCATCAGAACCAATAAAGAAAACATGCCAGACATTCAAGAAACTGAAGCCTTCGTTTATTTAGTTATTATCTCTCTGATGATGGTCAAGAGCATCAATAATCTCCGTACAATCGCCAGATCAAGTGTCCGTCCTTTCATTGGTACAATGATTACTGGAGCAGATATAGCAACTATTTATTTCAATGGCCTTTTGAACAAAATATTTATTCGAATTAGTTGTATGTCTCTATAATCCAATCATTATATAATCATTTTAGTCATTATGATATTTTAATTTTCAACCTGTTACCACTATACACCACGAAAAATATTAATTTTTAATTTAATTGAATAATTAATTAATTTCTAACAATTTCCTTTTCACATTTATTTTATGCATTTTTGTATAACCCGAACAGAATTAAAGGTAAAAGATGGCAGTGATAGCAATACGTTCAACTTAGCAATAATTATACTTAAAGTAGTCAAGTTAAGGTATTAGACCTAGCCTATTTAATTTATGCTATCGAAATTTTGAATAAGTGTGGAACAGTAGATTTAGTTTAGATTAGCTAGCTATAATATCATAAGATTATTGTTAAAAATATTTTGTATTTTGTTTGATGTCCTAGACTGCTGCATGTATCAATTATGCCAGGAACCAGCTCTGTTGATAGTGATTGTCACCTGTGTATCAAATATATCAAGTATTTCTATCACAAATAATTATTAATTTCAATTCTTTGAATAAAATAATTTTTATTAATTATTCACTTGTTTATTGTCTTTATTTGAATATCGAAAACAATTCCATCTAATATACAATTACAAAATTCGGCACCTGCGAATACCCGGGAAATTTCTGCAGGGAATCTCCTAGACACTGTAAAACAGGGGTGTCCAACCTTTTTGCGTTGGGGCCATATTTCAAAAAATTTAAAAGGTCTGGGGGCCACATGTAAATTGGCGTAGTTGACCGCATCAGAAAATAAGATCGTAACTTAGTATGACTTACTATTTATTATACTTAATAAATAAACCGCAATACAATAGTATTTTTTTAGCATAAATTATAATTAAAGCTAATAAATAATGAAAATTTAATCATGTGTCCTGGAAAATAATTCGATAGATATTTTTTTACTTTTGGATTTTTTTTTCAATAACATGAAGACAGAAACTTACAAAACTTACAAAATTACATGACAAGGACTCACATAATATTAATGTATTCGGATTAATTAAATTCCACGTGTATTCAATGTCTTCTGCACTGCAGGTATTAATGAGATATTTGACATTGTTTCTGTTTGCATATAAAGTCGACATCTGCTGCAAAAGTGGATGTAGCAATTCTAAGGATTCCTGATAAATGTTCATCTGTGAGAACGGATCGAGTCTTTGTTTTCACATTTTTAAGTCTGGAAAAAAGCTGTCCACAGCAATATGTGCTGCCAAAAGGTGCAATATACCTGCGATCATGCTTGGCTAGGTTACGAAAAGACTGATGAAACATACTTCTTGTAAAAGATAACAAGGTCATAAAGGTACATAAGCAGTTTTTAAATTTCTGTCATTGTGAATGTCGATTAGTTCGATTTGCAATTCATCAGGTACATCAGAGGGATTGATATTAAATGGATTACTACCCATGTTCATGTCATCCGCATGTTGTTGGAAATCCTGAAACCTCTCTTCGAATTCATCAACAAGTTTTTCAGCGTTTCAGACAATCTTGTTGCTAGTGTTGTGAAATGTCGCCTTATATCGCAGTTTGTAATGATTAAAAATTAACAAACAACATGGAGTGACAAATATTTTTGGGAAAACGTTGCGGGCCACGTGTTGGACACCCCTGCTGTAAAATGAAATATTATAAGATGTAGTGATAGTGACTATTTCGGATTTTGTTTTCCTGTTTAGCCGTTGGCACATTTGTCACTTTTATAGCTTCTATCAAACAGTGCCGGCTCTTCCTTAGGATGACATTGGCATTTGCCAAGGATTCCAAAGAGTTAGGGGCACTCACTCTGCGCTCAATATTCGAATAACAATTGTTACAAAATAATTTTTTTTAAAGTTAATTGTATTGTATTTTAAGGATTTTTATTTTTAAGGATTTTTATTTATGTGAAATTCATTACAAAATCAATGTTGATATGGGTATTTAATGATAAAGTTATTCTGGTACTTTTTGAAACTATATAAATAATAAGGTGACCAACTATTTTTTGTTCAAAGAGTACACTTTGCAAGTATTTCATAGGTGAAAAAAAAAGAAAAATTGATAAAAACTTTATTTTCTTTTAAATAGATATTTTTCTCAGGAGTGGATTTTTTTCTAAATGAGGATGTTCGTCTAATAATGTAGCCACATCCGAAAAACTTTCATTTTGCATATTAAATTTGACCGTTAAGACGGCAGATAATGTTTTTACAGAAAGTTCTCACTGCTCCAATAATCATTCCCTAATGAAAATACCCTTTCAACAGCAGCATTAGTGCCTGGGCAACATAAGGAAATTTCTATTAAAACTTAAATTTTCATGTGGGATATGTTCTACTCTAAAGTGCCGAAAGATTTCTACCAATCTTTTGTCAAGTTCTATTTTGTCATCGTTCCATTTCTTCAATTTTTCTTCATTTAAATATAAATTTACTCTAAGAATTTCTTCAAAGAGAAAATTGTCATTAATAACAATATCTTTTACTTCCTTCATTACAATTTCGACTGCTGAAGAAATTTCTTTCCATTCAATTTTGCTATTTACTAAAATAAGAATATAACACGAGGAAATTACATTAGACTTGTTATTAGCTATTAAACAATTTACTAGGAAAAATCAGCATTTTAAAATCTTAATTTCTAAAAAAGGTTATCTCCATCAGATAATTCGGGAATACCTAAAAAAACATTTATAATATTTTCTTTTCATTTGTTCATGACGGAGATGCCCATTATTTTTATTTTGAATCGCAAATACAGCAGTTTGTACATGGCGTCCTAATCTATTTGATATGCAAATCAAATTCACTGTTATTTTTATTTGTGAGAATATAAATAATACAAAAGAGGCGCTCCATTACTTGTGCCAAGGGCATTAAGCAACCTCGAGTCAACAATGTTATTAAAAAGATGAATTTATCAACAAGTAATTTGAACAAGAAAATCGGGTTACATTGTAATCTTGTCTCTCTACACTAAAATCAAAAGGACTTCATGAAAAAGGAATTGCTAATCAGAACTAATGATTGATAGAGACTGTGTCACAAATTTGCGGCTACATCTTGCACTCCTGTCGTATAGGAATGAAATATTGTTAGTATATCAATTAGCGCTGATTTAAATTGAAAAAGGCTGGAGTTAAAATAATGGAAAGATCTATTGTTCATTAATTGTATATAATTTTAGCCCAACATAATTTAGTATGATAATTGAGATATTGGAAGAGGTCGGCTTATTGGATTGATGGAAACTGGATCCTATTTATATTTAGCAAAAAAGTGATAATGTTTAAGAACAATAAAGAAGTAGAAAGAATAGAGACAGGTTTAATCAGTGAATTATAAGTGCTTTCCAATTTTTAGTATTATCGAAACACAAAATACGATAATAACTAGTCTATTTATGTCTCCATAGACTCTTCAGTGCTGTTAATCTGTGAATGTAGGCAAGTGACGATTATATGTTGATGATTGCTCACGGACAATTTATAAAATTTGCTGATGTAAGCGAGATTGTCAAAGAATTTAAACTATTTATTATATCGCCATTCGTACATCTTTTTCACTTTATATTTCGATAGCATCACTATCATCAGCATGTAACCTACATTCACAACGGATCAATAACTATATTATATTAATAATATTATATAAACAACTTATAAAATCTATAAATTTTAAGTTATAAAAAAATTTTAAATAACGGATATCACCGAATAGTATCAGTGATACTATAAAAATAATATCATCAAAAAAAAATATAGTGATATTATTCACTGCTTTGGTCATTTTAATAAAAAATAAGTTTAGATAATTATCAAAAATTTATTCATCATCATCATCCAAATACTCAACGTCCTCATAATAATCATTTTTATCAAGTATAGACTCAAGTATAGTATATTTAATCGGGATTCGGTGTTTGAAGAAATCCACGCCTTACAGAACTCCACTCCATATACATCGTGTTTGGCAATATGCCAATCCTCATAATTTTCGCTAAAACCTGCTGCTGTTATTGAATTTTTAAGAGTTTCGATTTTCATATCATCCCAAGATTCCCTAACCCACGAATTGACCAATGAAAATGTTGGTGGTTTTGGATTCCCATTTCTTGTATACTCAACAGACTCTGAATTCTTCCATTCATTTATTTCAATGTTTTAATATGGTGATATTATTTAAATAGTATCACTAAATATAAATGAATTTAGTTATGGTGTAGTATTAATGATACTATTAGGTGTAGTGATACTATTTGGTAATATACGTTATTTAAACTTTTAAAATTATTTAAAAAATATTATTTTAATTATTTTTTTAATTATTTAACATAACTATTATTAATATACATCAACATACAAAAACTTAATTATAAACATTCAACACTAATATTTACTGCATTCTGCATATTGATTTTAGGATTAAAAGTTCTTATCAATAATGCTTCACATATCACACGCTCAAAACAATTATCAAAATTTTTAGATAAGATTTTAAAATCAGACATTCCTAATTCTCTCATACAGACTTTTTTGTGATCCTTAATATTGGACACTCCCTTCGATCGACAGTGTTCTTGAACTAGAGTACATATTTATTATATATTATATAATATTTTACAAGGGAAGCGATTGAGATGCGCCATATTATCCGCGTAATGTTCACAAATAATTAAAACTTACGTTTGAGAACTAACATATGAATTCTGATCGTACAGAAGTCTCGAGTTGACTTGGTAATTATTTACAGATTTTGTATAAACTGGATTAATCCTTGGTAAAATAAATGAATTCGAATCTGGATAAACGAAATTATTTCTCGATTTCTTTCCTGACCGATTTGTCAAGGGAGCTCTTTGCAATGATTCATATTGAAAATATTTATTGATCATTTCTCTCGTTTCTTTTTCATATTTTTCTTCGATAATTTTTTGAGACAAAGTATCAAGAGGATATCGCTGATTGGGCATTGTGTTTTAATTAATTAATTATCTATTAGCGTTACTAGGTAACACTGAAATCAGAAGCTGGGAGAAAATTTATAATCTATTAAAACAGAGACAGGAAAATGTCAATTTGAAAGTCTGTGATTTATCTATTGTTATATGTTTAAATTGTTTTAATTTCTTGTTTTAATCTATCATTTAATAGTAACGGAATTAGAACGCTAAATTCAAAATTATTATTATTTTTCCAGAAAATTTATTTTGGAAACTTTGATTGTCGTGGACATTCAGCAGGTATATTAAAAGAGGTTAGAGCAAACCTGAGTGCTAGTGAAGAAAATATAAAAGGCGAAGAGTCTAATTTATAAGAAACTAATAGTTAGAAAAGATTTTCTCGGATATCTGCCTTAATAAAAGTAACTGCGTTTTAAAGTCGGTTTGGTGACTTTTATCGAATAACAACTTCTGAAAATGTAACATGTGTTGGTTTATTGTGAGCGCGTATATCTAATGTGCTACATGTCATTATGTTGCAATTGTCATAGAGATTATTGGTAATTCGTGTTCCAATTTTTCTAAATTTGTGTGCATCCAATAGAAGGCTTATTTTTTTAAAAAATAAAAAAAGATCAAAGGTAACCAAAAAATTGAGATAAAAAAGGAAAAACAACAGAAAAGAAATATAAGGAAAATAATCGAGCCGTGACGGAAATTGAATTGAAATTTTGAAAGTTTGCTACTGTTGCGAAAAATCATTTTGAGCCAGATCAATAATTGTTAATATTTTAATTCACCGACAACACCAACCAGAATCAGTTATGCAAATGCGCAGTAACTAATAATAAAGTTTTTGTTACCATGGTAACCAAAAATAAATTTTAAATCACAACAATATGGATTGATTTTTGGCGCATTTTTCAAATATTGATAAATTGATTTTTATTTATATTATTGAAAAATGATTAATTAAATTCACAAAAATCAATAAAAACAAAAATGAAGCCAAATTTATTTTTTAAAAACATCCATTCAATCCGGTTTCTGTTTTAGTAGTTTCGATGAGAGCTTTCTGATTAAATTCAGCCCGTAAAGGTGCCGATATTCCTCCGGAAGACCGGACAAAGCTTTAATGCAACTATCAATACTCTGATTGACTCTTGCTACCGGCAGTGGATCTTTGTTTCCATAAACATCTTTCCTATCATAGAGATCCTCCTTGAGATGGTACCAGAACACATTTACCGCAACAGAGAAAGAATTCGCCTGGACATTATGAAACCACAAAGCTATCAAAGGCAAAATTAAGACTCAAATCGACGAAACCAACGAAAGAAGCGAAATTACCGGGAATAAAAACGACATCGCCATCGATAAGTTTCCCTAGAAAAGGAGTTGCCTTTGACAAAAGTGGATACTTAGCAAAATCGCACGATTCTGGACACAAAATTGGAGATTTCCCGTCTGAGAAAGAGATATGAGAAATCGATAGAGAGCAAAAGCGACAAGCAAAATAACCTTCAAGATACAAATATTCCGCATCGAATGGTGAATAGAAAATTATAGATTTCTCTCCACGAACTTGAATCAGAATGTTGTCCATGGTCTGCGAATGATGAAGACGGGGGTAAGCATTGTGTAATAGCGGTTGGTTAAATGTATCAAATTATCTCAATATCTCTCATTATTTATACTCACAATCTCACATTCTGATGTCCTTTCCCTACTCCCTAGTTCCTCCTTAGCTAATATCTCCATTTGTTCTCATATTAATCAACAACCCAAATTTTATGAATTTCTCCTTTTATCTATCTCAATTACAGCTTTCAAATGTTAATTCAAATAATTAATTATTTATTGATTTTCTGTATATTCAATTTTAATTTATTAAAAATTGATTTTTAGAAAACAATTAATCATAAAATTTATATTTCTTTAATCCTACTTTAATAGATATCCTTCGCTATTGACTAACTCCTCTCTACCTACGATATTCACTATAATCTCATTTTTAGCATTTTTGACATTTTGGGAATTTTCCATAATTTCCCTTCAAATCAAACAATTCTTAAAAATTTAATATAACAGTTTTTATATTTTAATTCGAATAATTAATTATTCATTGATTTTCTGTAAATTCATATCAATAACAGATTATATTTATTCATTTATATAATAAACAATTATAAATATAATTTTGATCGATTAAAAATATTTTTCAATTTTTTTAATTTTAGTTAAAAATTAATATTAATAAAATTAAAATTTTTAAATATGAAAATAATTTAATTTAAATAATAATTTAATTTATTTTTTAAATTGAAAATAAATTTAAAAAAATATATTTTATTTAAAAATTATTATTTAGTTTTTATTAATTTTAAAAAATTTTTAAAAAATATGTTTAATTAAATAATAATTTTTAATATTTTTGTAAATTTTAAAAAAATAAATTTAGATTTTTAAATAAATTTAGCATTTTGGTAATTTTCCATAATTTCCCTTCAAATTAACAATTCTTAAAAATTTAATATTACAGTTTTCATATTTTAATTCGAATAATCAATTATTCATTGATTTTCTGTAAATTCATATCAATAACAGATTATAATTATTCATTTATATAATAAAAAATTATAAATATAATTTTGATCGGTTAAAATATTTTTCAATTTTTTTAATTTTAGTTAAAATTAATATTAATAAAATTAAAATTTTTAAATATGAAAATAATTTAATTTAAATAATAATTTAATTTATTTTTTAAATTGAAAATAAATTTAAAAAAATATATTTTATTTAAAAATTATTATTTAGTTTTTATTAATTTTAAAAAATTTTTAAAAAATATGTTTAATTAAATAATAATTTTTAATATTTTTGTAAATTTTAAAAAAATAAATTTAGATTTTTAAATAAATTTAGCATTTTGGTAATTTTCCATAATTTCCCTTCAAATTCAAACAATTCTTAAAAATTTAATATTACAGTTTTCATATTTTAATTCGAATAATCAATTATTCATTGATTTTCTGTAAATTCATATCAATAACAGATTATAATTATTCATTTATATAATAAAAAATTATAAATATAATTTTGATCGGTTAAAAATATTTTTCAATTTTTTTAAATTTAGTTAAAAATTAATTTAAATAAAATTAAAATTTTTAAATATGAAAATAATTTAATTTAAATAATAATTTTTTAAATTGAAAATAAATTTTTAAAAATATATTTTATTTGTATATTAATTTTATTCAAAAAATTATTATTTAATTTTTATTAATTTTTTAAAAATTTTAAAATATATTTAATTAAATAATAAATCTAAATATTTTTAAAATGAATTTTATGGGAAAATAATTTTATTTTTGTAAATTTTTAAAAAATTTGGATTTTATAGATTTTTAAATAAATTTAGCATTTTGGGAATTTTCCATAATTTCACTTCAAATCAAACAATTCTTAAAAATTTAATAATACAGTTTTCATATTAAATTTCTGTAAATTCATATCAATAACAGATTAAAATTATTCATTCATATAATAAAAAATTATAAATATAATTTTGATCGATTAAAAATATTTTTCAATTTTTTTAATTTTAGTTAAAAATTAATAAAATTAAAATTTTTAAATATGAAAATAATTTAATTTAAATAATAATTTAATTTATTTTTTAAATTGAAAATAAATTTTAAAAAAAATATTTTATTTGAATATTAATTTTATTTAAAAAATTATTATTTAATTTTTATTAATTTTTAAAAAAAATGTTTAATTAAATAATAATTTTTAATATTTTTGTAAATTTTTAAAAAATAAATTTTGATTTTCTAGATTTTTAAATAAATTTATCCTGACAAAAAACGTGACAAAGTATTTAGTGCCTTCCCTACGATATTCAAATAATCTCATTTTAGGCATTTTGGTAATTTTCCATAATTTCCCTTCAAATTAATCAATTCTTTAATTTAATATTACAGTTTTCATATTTTAATTCGAATAATTCTGTAAATTCATATCAAAAACATATTAAAATTATTCATTTATATAATAAAAAATTATAAATATAATTTTTATCGATTAAAAATATTTTTCAATTTTTTTAATTTTAGTTAAAAATTAATATTAATAAAATTAAAATTTTTAAATATGAAAATAATTTAATTTAAATAATAATTTAATTTATTTTTTAAATTGAAAATAAATTTAAAAAAATATATTTTATTTAAAAATTATTATTTAGTTTTTATTAATTTTAAAAAATTTTTAAAAAATATGTTTAATTAAATAATAATTTTTAATATTTTTGTAAATTTTAAAAAAATAAATTTAGATTTTTAAATAAATTTAGCATTTTGGTAATTTTCCATAATTTCCCTTCAAATCAAACAATTCTTAAAAATTTAATATTACAATTTTCATATTTTAATTCGAATAATCAATTATTCATTGATTTTCTGTAAATTCATATCAATAACAGATTATAATTATTCATTTATATAATAAAAAATTATAAATATAATTTTGATCGGTTAAAAATATTTTTCAATTTTTTTAAATTTAGTTAAAAATTAATTTAAATAAAATTAAAATTTTTAAATATGAAAATAATTTAATTTAAATAATAATTTTTTAAATTGAAAATAAATTTTTAAAAATATATTTTATTTGTATATTAATTTTATTCAAAAAATTATTATTTAATTTTTATTAATTTTTTAAAAAATTTTAAAAATATATTTAATTAAATAATAAATCTAAATATTTTTAAAATGAATTTTATGGGAAAATAATTTTATTTTTGTAAATTTTTAAAAAATTTGGATTTTATAGATTTTTAAATAAATTTAGCATTTTGGGAATTTTCCATAATTTCACTTCAAATCAAACAATTCTTAAAAATTTAATAATACAGTTTTCATATTAAATTTCTGTAAATTCATATCAATAACAGATTAAAATTATTCATTCATATAATAAAAAATTATAAATATAATTTTGATCGATTAAAAATATTTTTCAATTTTTTTAATTTTAGTTAAAAATTAATAAAATTAAAATTTTTAAATATGAAAATAAATGTAAAAAAATATATTTTATTTGAATATTAATTTTATTTAAAAAATTATTATTTAATTTTTATTAATTTTTAAAAAATAAATTTGGATTTTATAGATTTTTAAATAAATTTTTCCTGACAAAAAACGTGACTCTAGCTACGATATTCAAATAATCTCATTTTAAGCATTTGGTAATTTTCCATAATTTCACTTCAAATTAATGAATTCTTTAATTTAATATTGCAGTTTTTATATTTTAATTCGAATAATTAATTATTCATTGATTTTCTGTAAATTCATATCAATAACAATATAACATATTAGAATTATTCATTTATATAATATACAATTCTAAATAAAATGTGGTTAGTTTAAAAATATTTTTTATAAAAATTAATTTAATAAAATTACAATTTTTAAATATTTTAAAAATCGACTTTTTATGAAAATAATTTTATTTGAATATTTATTTCATTTAAAAAATTATTATTTAATTTTAATTAATTTTTAAATTGAAAATGAATTTAAAATAATTTTAAAATATAAATTTAATTAAATGATAATTTTTAATATTTTTAAAATAATTTTTATGTGAAAATTTTTAAAAAATAAATTTTGATTTTCTAGATTTTTAAATAAATTTATCCTGACAAAAAACGTGACATTAATCGAGAAAGCATCTTACGTCATAATGCGTCCACAATCGACAATTCTTGGATGAAATTCTGAAAACTGATGAAAAATATTCATTCGGTGCAAAAACTGGCGGAATCTGCAAATCTTCAGCCAAATTTGGATATTGCTCGGGGAAATGAGCCTTTTCCTTGCGGACATCGGTACCGAGTGCACGTAGATAATACCAGTTATCCTGATTAATTATACTCAGTAAATACCAGCATTTTACTTGCTAAACTATTTCATTACTTCATTATCAATTGCAGCAGCTTTAATAAAGTCATCCATTCTCATATTTCTATTCCAAATGCTCATCAATGACAATTGGTTATTTATTTTGCTTACTTATATTCAAAATTTTTATTTTAAAATCCATTTCCTTAGTGTTTGCTAAATGAACAGATACTATATAACTTGGATCGCTATGGTATAAATAATCATTATTTTGCCATTTTTCGACGCATTTTCCAATATTTAAATTTCTAAAAATTATCGGAACTCGCTGGTAGTGAATGAATAAATTTGTAGCCCAAATAAAAATATACTTTTTTGAAATTTTCTTTCATAACATCAACAGCTTCTAATATTTAAGATTTTCTAATTTATAATTTCAACTTCTTTCATAGTTTTCATGGAAAGTTAAAACCAGTGCTAATATTATTATGGTGGAATTAATGTCAATTAAAAATTTTAAGTTTTTAAAACTAAACTGTGTTTTCTTAGAAATATTATTTAAACAAAAACTGTTTATTGAAATTAAAAATTAATTTAAAATAAATTAAGAATATTTTTTAGAATAACCTATATTTTAATATTTGATAGACTTTATATATTCTAGTTTTAATTCTCTAAAAAATAAATCCTTATATTGAGAAACAAAAATGAAAAATAAAATGGTTTTAAAACAAGTATTGTAAATTCATGTTTAAAAATCGAAAATGAGGTTTCCTAAAATAAAATTAAATATGGATAGTTCTAAACTACGGTTGGTATAGAACAAAAGTAAAATTCAATATGTTTTAACACCATAAACGTATATAATAACAAATTTATTTAAATTGCGCCAAAGCAACTATTAAACAACAAAAACTTATAAATTTAAGATAGCTTTTAAAGCATGTTAAAAGAAATTAATTCTTAAATAATAGTTATTCCTAAACCAATTTTCTTTAGGAAGGGTTTCAACCCTTTTAATAGCATGATATATACCGCAAAAAATACTCAGATTAAAATTAAAAATTTATTAAAAAATCCGAAAACCACTGAAAATTTATTAAAACCAATATGGCAAATTAAAGTCGGTATCCTTGTATCCTCGAATATAACTACATATTGAGCAGAATACTAGGATTCAGATTTCGAAAAGAATAAAGTAATTCAAAATAACCTAAAATGGATAAATAACTTCATAAATAACCTAAATGATTAATCAAGACCAATTTAAATAAAACAGAAAAAGCCCTATGCTAATTAAATATAATAAAGCATCAAATAAAGCAAAAATAATTAAAACAAAAAAAATAATAAATAAAACAAAATTGATAAAGTAAAAAAGGCTAGCAGTTGCACACATAACATATTTTTAACTCATGAAAAACACAAAAAAATCGTCCGACTAAGTGGTAAGATTGGTATAAAAAGCGATCATTCAACCAATAATGGAAATGAAAAAAGGAGAAAATTATTTGGAAATCAAATAATTCAAACAAAATATAAAATCGACCAATCAGATAAATTGAAATTGAAATTGAAATTAAAGAAAATAAATTGATCAAAAGCATAGACGTGATAAATCATAATTTGTTGTATCGACTTACAAAATAGTATATAAGACGACGTCCTAGCAGATAACTATCATTCCTTTTAACCAATCTTTGAAAATAAAATAGTTTTAAGTACTTTAAACCAACTACTGAAAAATCAAATGATGATAAGAAAAACTTGCAGATTAGTTAAACGAGCACATACCTCCACAGTGAGGTCAATTTTTTTATATAGCACCACAACAATATTTTACGTGTCTATACTTGCCATCGATATAATGGTAAATGAGACATCTATGCGTTTTAACTCTAGATTCTAGATGGTTCATTTATATATTTAATTGTTGCTTCAGCGAAAAGATGTCTTCAAGTAGAAGATCTTGGAAAAAACTTGATTTCTTTTGTAGCGTCTGTGGTAAATACACCCTTATTGCAAACAAGAACCCAGTAACCAACTTTGTTAAGCGTGTTTATCATTCATATTTCGATATGAAGCCAAGTGATCAAGATAAATTTTGGAGTCATCACATGATAAACATGAGCTGCATAGAGCATCTTCATAAATGGATCAGAGAAACAAGGAATTCTTTGAAATTCGGTATCCCTATGGCTTGGAGAGAACCTTCAAACCATGCAACTGACTATTCCTTCTGTGCCATTGATGTAACTGGAATAAACAAGAATCACAGGAGCTGCCTCAAATATCCTGATCTAAAATCAGGATATTTCTTCTATGCCACACTGCGATGAGATTCCAGCGCCTCTATTTCATGATCTTCCCGTTATATGAGTGACGAAGAATTTTTCTTCGCTTCCAGTGTTGACGAAGATGAAGGAGAATAATTTGTTCCTGGACGATGACGTTCCACATCGTTTTTTCAACATGAGCTTAATGACCTTGTTCACAATCTCAGTTTGTCAACATCGAATACTGAACTGTTGGTATCGAGACTGAAGGACAAAACCTTCTCTCCCCAAGTGCCCACACCACATTCTACCGAAACAGGCATGAAGAATTCCTCCCTTTTTCACTAAAGATAATGAACTGGTGTACTGCACTGATATTGCACAGCTCCAGCATAAACTTTAAAGTAATTGGAAACCGTTTAAATATTTAGTGATAGCCCAATCAAGTTGAGTTTTTGTATAACATAAATGGAGATCTTCCGTTATAAGACTTATCCTTACACCAGACTAAAAGTGATTTTAAGATTTGTGAAGAATAAAAATTATTTGGTAAAATTATTTGGTAAAATTATTTGTATTAACGTGTGTGAATAATAAAAAGTAATTGTGGTAATTTCGAATAATTATTATTCTACTATGTTGTTCGAATTACTTAAAAAAGGACACCAAGGAGTCAGATATTGATACCAACTGAAATAAATACTCAACAGTATTATTGTTATTATTATATATACATATATATACAAAATGGTTGGGGACAAATTTTTTTATTCATTTTAACCAAACCATTTTGTACACTGTACCGTTTATTTCCTAATACTATTTTGTCCGCAATCATTTTGCCTGGTCACGTAAAATTCAATTAAACGAACTGATGAAATGATACATGAAAATAGGAAATATAGCTAATGTACTCGGACTTCTGTATTTTATTGTAAAAAGTTTGACTACGCCAGACAACGAACTCAAGTAATTATTTATTCCTAAACCTTCAAAGTAATTTTACCATTATCATCTAGAATCTAACATGAAATTAAAAACATCGAGTAAAACGTATAACTGAGATGTAATTCATGACCCAAATCTGAGCTAAAATTTACATGGGGTATCAGAAATCAAGAAAACCAACGTTTAACCAAGATACCTCGCGATGAAAACTATATGATTTAATTATTGAAAAAGGTACCGTAAGATAAAACTAGTACTCGCAACCATCAATTGTACACGTTTTATATCATCAAAAGTTGCGTTAACAAACAACGATGATAAAGGGTTTTGGATGGATCAGAATCAAAGCTATCCATATGGACATTTTATAATTTTGACTTGTTTTTTAACAGTCGGTTAAAGTGAAAACTTTATTCAGACCTGTTATTAATTGAGTTAATTGAGATTTTTTCAAAGCTGTAGAGATAAAATATCAGTTAATTTATATATATATATATATATATATAGTGCAACGGACTAGGATAGGGACGCGTAACCATCAGCTCTTTTCTTTTAACAACGACGACAAGCGACTTTTGGTGTGGGAAAACACTAGTCTCGCATTTGGGCATTATTTATGAATAGATGTCATAAATGTTGACCAAATATTGGAAGATGTTGGTCCAAAACTCGATGAAGATGCTAGTCCAGACTTTGACGACAACCCATGTCATGATGATAGCCCGGCAATGTACAGATTAAATCCGGAGTTTTAATTTTGTTATTTCAATATATTTTATAAAAAATCAAAACATGACTTTTAATGTGTTTATTTTTATTTGTGAATAATTGAAACATGTTTTTACTGTTTCAAAGTTTAAATACCTTATTATTCACTGATTTTATTGATTTTTAAGCAATTTCTATGAAAATTTCCTAAGTTTTTAATACTTTTACATTGTTGAAATATGATTAACTTATCATTCTGGCGAAAAATATTGTATTATTACATCATAATATTGTTTTGAATAATAATAATAATAATAGTAATAATAATATTAGTTGATTTGAGTGAACACAAGAAAGAGAATTTGTATTTTCTAGATCACTTGTTGTTAAGTGTTTTTCAATTAACCTATTTTCATATGCATGTCTTGATGATATATTAAGAACAGGAACTTCAGGAATTTCGTTGGAAATAGAACAAATTAAATATCTTGAATACAATTTCTTGGCAACCGCCTAATTTATCAATTACTTTTAATCAATTTCTTAATATACATAACAACAAACTGTCCGTGTCTGTGTGCACACACATACAAAAAACAAGAAAATATAACAATAAACGCGTACACAGGTGCGGACGCACAAACTAGACAGACAGTCAGATGGAAATATCACTTCTCCATCTGACTGGTCGAAACATCAGTCTTTGTAAATAAAAAGAAAATCATATTAATACATTTATATAATTTTTAAAATAATACAAAATATATATAAAAGAAATGTAAATATTATTGAGTTGTTTGCAGAGTTTGATAATTCTAATTTCGGTTGTATAGGTTGATGAGACATTTTTCGAAGTTCTTTTAATGCAAGTATTGAATTTTAACTATTCCTCTTATTTTATTATCAACATATTTTGTATTCCTTTTTTTTCCTTTGCCCAAAAAAGTCAGATGAACACAAAAATGATCCTTTCTAGACTTACATTAATAAAGATTTCAAATATTTTATAACAAATAAATACTTTATTTTCTTTTTCAATAAATGAATTGATCATAATAATGTAATTTATCCTCAACTTTTCTATTTCAGTTAACATTATTCACATTTTCTCAATTTCTCACTTTCTCTAGTATATGCTATTACATGTGAAGTATTTGAATCCATGATAAAACCTGCAAAAGGATCTCTTGTAACTATAGTAGATAATGCTGAATTAAATGACGAAGAGCTGATTACATTATAACAAAAGTAGAGTTGATACTCAATTCAAGACCAAGTTGAAAAGGACCTAATAACAGTAAGTTCAAATGAGTTCTTGGTAATAAGAATAAAAGGATGAGAGAGATCACACCTAACCGAAACGGAGCAGGTTAGCTTATGTTGCAGATAGAAGAGAATACAAAAGTTGATGTTTAGAACTTGTGCTAGATGAAATAATAAGATAATATCTCAATGGAAAAAGGAAGAGTTGAGACTAAACAAAAGAAATTTAGCCATAGTAAAGGTGGTTTGATTTATTGAAAAAAATACAAAAAAGAGAAGCCTTTGAGAAAATTCATAAGGAAATACTAATAGAACACTATGAAACATTTAAGACAAGAAAGTAAATGCACAAATGTTTATAGATGTGTAATATATAGTAGTATTGTGAAGTGTATTGGTAAGGCAGTTAGATTAAAGGTCCGTGACAAAGCTCTTTTGTCAATGCAATGTATTATAATCATCAAGAGAAGAAACCATAAAATCATTTGAATGAGAAGCAATCAGTAGCGTAGCTACCATATTGCAAAAGTAACCAACTGCATAGGGGCCCACAAGACAGGGGGGTCTTTTTTTCCAAGTTTCCTTAATTTTCTTCAGAAAACAATGTCAAACAACTGCATGGTTGGCACCAGTCAACAGGAACCTCCAAATGATCGATTTCTGGTTTTAAGTAAAAAGGCTCCAATGTTTTGTTTACTTATTGCATTAAGTACATTATTTACCTGCATTTTACCTATTTATGCAATCCCATCTGTCCTCTCTCTCGCTAATAAAATACTGTATAAGCAAGCAACTTTAGTTATCTAAGTAAATCGCCCATTCATTAAGGGGTCGAAAAAATTGTTATCGCTTGTCGGCTATACACATTTGTCCCTGATACATTACTATCCTTTTATAACGATTTATACTGTTATATTGTATATTGAGGTCTAATTATTTAACTAAATGTTTTGCCTGCAGCACAAAGCTCCTCTGTAACTATAAACCCTTCTTTCAATTGACACTCTCCCCTTCCCCTTAAAAAAAATCTTGGGTAGGCCTACGCCACTAGACTCATAAACAAGGTGTTTCATCAAAATTTCGAGAGTTACGAAGTGTTCCGTCGCATGAAAAGTTTGGAAAACCCTGGTCTAATTCAATTGTGCTTCCAAAGAGGGCCAAAAATTTTTTTCCTGTGGACGCTATGGTGCCCCGCACCTATTTCACTTGTGTATGCAGTATAGGGGGATGGGCATCTATGACTCATTGCATAGGGGCCAAAATTTCTAGCTACGCCACTGGAAGCGATGAGTATGAAGCAAAGGAAATCTACAACCAGTCATCAGCATCGAGTTACTTTTTGTTTAAATCAGAATCACATTTATATAAATAAAACAAATCGCATCAAAAATGTGAATAATGTTAACTGAAATAGAAAAGTTGAGAATAAATTGCATTATTATGCTCATTTCATTTATTGAAAATAGAAAATAAAATATTTATTTATTATAAAATTGTTGAAATCTTTATTAATATAATTAAACAAAATAATAATCAAAGCAGATTTGTCGCATCATTTTCTTGTAAATCTGACATTTTGGGCAAAGGAAAAACCTAGAATAAGAAAGATATAAATTTTATTAATAAATTGTTAAAATATTTATTCAGAATGTATTAATAAAATAAAATTACAATTGAACTCATCCTCCGCCAGATAACAACAATTAAAGTATAAAACTATTATTATAATGAAAGGCCTACATAAAGGTTATCATAAAACATGAAAAGTTAAAACCTACAAATATTAGATCAGTATAAAAACCGATGCAAAATTGTATTAATATAATAATGAAATTATTTCTACTTATTTTGGGTCTAGTTGCAATTAGTGAGGTTTTTGGGGCCCCCCTACTGGAGGGAAATGGAGTAGAAGCTATTAACATCGAAAGTAATTTTATGATGAATTTAGAAATTGATTAATTTGTGATAAAATAATTTATAATTCAATATAAGTTTTATAATAATAATAATAATAATAATAATAATAATAATAATTATTATTATTATTATTATTATTATTATTATTATTATTATTATTATTATTATTATTATTATTATTATTATTATTATTATTATTATTATTATTATTATTATTATTATTATTATTATTATTATTATTATTATTATTATTATTATTATTATTAGATTTAGAAGAATTCAATGAGAAATCTACGGAATATGTGAAAAGTGCCAATGAACAAAGTATGAAAACTTATAAAATTATTTAATAATAATTATCGGTTGTCAACAGACGAACAAGGGAAAACCATAAGTAAAAAGGAATGTGTCCGAAAATGCTTTTATAAGGGAATCTGTAAGACAGTTTGTCGTTGATAATTTGACAAAATAAAATTTTCATTTGCGTTATCTTATGTATTGTGATTCAATTTTAAATTAGAAACAATTTTGATGATATTAATAATAATAATAATATAAGTAAAAACGCCAAATCATATATATATATATATATATATATATATATATATAACTACAATAAATTTTGACAGATTAACTGTCATCGTCAGGTAGAAATTACATTCAAACTAAATCAATCTAAATTGCTCTTTTTTAAACAATCTAATTCATTAATTTTTTTAAATATAGTTTTGCTAAAAAATCATTACATAACATTTCCATAAATTTTTCACAAAATTGTGTTTACTAATATTAATTAATTCCTTCAGTCGATAGTGATCAGGGACGAGAACGGAGATGGTGGCTAGTCATTCCAATGTATATGATATTACACCCATGACATAAATATTTATAACCAAGATCCGAACATAATCTAAGTAGGACTTGAAATCCACTAACAAGCACGAAGTTAAAGAAACAGGAATTAAAAACCACCTTACAACATTGAATACACAACTTCTTGTTCAAAATCTTTACTCAAACTGTATAACACTCCAAATACAAAAATGTAAACCTAAACATAAAATTATTTTGCTGATATAAAACAATTCTCTCAATCGACAGTTATCAAGAACTTGAGAAGGAAAATGAGGGGTAGTTATTCCAATGTATGTGGCATTGCACCCATGACATATATATATACTCATAATCAAGATCTGAATACAATCTAAGAATAAACTGAAATAGACCAACTTCACAATTTATATCACACATATCCAATCCAATCATTAATAGTTTTTCTTCCATTGATTTTCTAAATCTCTTCATCAATTCCAAAGTGCTTCTATTGAGTATTGGAAAAACAAAATATAACTTTCAAATTCATTATAACAGTTACTAAATAATGGCATCAATTTAAACATAAGTAAAATATATATATATATAATGATTTTAAATTATTAACAAAAACATATCAACAGAAAAAATGCCGTAATGCACGTTTAGTTGTAGTTTTTACAAATGTGATATCCTGTCTCGGATTTCCACTTTGAGGTAATTGACTTTGATTCAAGTCAAAATCAAGAACTAAAATAGATGTAAACAATGTACATTTTGATTTAAATTCATCAAGAGTTATATCACAGTTCAAGGTTTTATTTGGAGATGTTTTCGAATTAATGAAATTAGTTTAGTTTCAAAATTTTATCCTTTCATTAGATAAATATGTTTAAAAATTGAGGCGTAAGACTTTCAAATTTTGTCAGTAAATCGTTGACAAATAGGGCTAAGTAGTACTTGAGAAGTGCTCATACTTGTTTGCTGTTTTAACCGTGTTGCACATCACCAATATCACCATTTGCTGATAACAAAAAATTAAAAACCATTCTGTTTTTAAATAGGAAGCAACATTAAAAAAATAATATTTCCCAAAAAATAGTTTTAAAAGTTATTAATTATTACTTGGGTTGAAACGAAAATGACTAACCTGAACATGGATAAAAATAAAATTTATTTTTCTTTGTTTAAATATTTTCATTTTCAAAATATATTGTGATATTTTGAATTTTACTTTTAAATGTAATTACGATCATTGAATAGAAATTATTTTAGTTTAAAACATTTTTTAATACTTAGTTTATCCAGCATATTTTTAATGGTATCAGACTTTAGAGATAACGTTTTCGATATTGTCAATCAAAATAATGAAGGTAAATGGAGGACATTTATAATATCCGATAATTGATTAACACCATTTTTTTCATTTAGAATATAAAAATTTAATTAATTCCTTATGTGAAGATAAAATAAAATTGCTTAAAGAGAAAAAATACCTTTTGAATTTACTAGCAGATAAAGATGAACAAATGTTAAAAATATCACAAAATTTTCAAAAGAAATGGGAAAATGTTTGCCATTATTTGCGTTCTGTAATGCTGTTGAATTCTTTGAATGATATTTGAATTACTAAATAGGTAGAAGATCTATATAATGAATTAAACATAAATGACAATCGCTTGGAAGAATTAAAAGAAGACAATCGAATTATTTTCAGTTCACATATGGACTCCAGTTTCTCAAATTCATCATTTTTCACAGTCACTGATACCGGTGATTCAAATTTTACAACGTCTTCCGAATCACTAGTAGCTACAAATGATACGATTCGGAAAACATTTAAACCAAAAGAAACTTATTTTTCTCTTAACAGTCTTTCAAATTTCAAAGGTTTGTATTTTCCCAATGAGTTCCGATTGAATTGAGGAAATGAAAATTTCAGATCTTGACAAATCGGATAATGATGACGATGTCAACGATGACGCCTCCTATCCCGGTTATTGCACAATAAATCGTCCTCAATCGCATTGCTTGCCCAATGATAAATTATCCACCAACAATCATTCTATCGATACCGGTAATTAGCGCTCGTTTTTATTAATCAATATGTTTAATTAATTAATTATTTTTTAATTAATATTAATTAATATTTAATTTACGTTTTTAATGAGTTTTATTTAAAATATTATGATTATTTTTCATTTATTAATTTAGATGTTTGCATATTTGTTTATAATTAATGATTAATCTGAGGCATTCTTGATGTTCCTTATTGATCTCAATGAGCATCCAATTGGGGAATTGTGAGTAATTAGCTGGATTCTATTAATGACTTTTGATTGGAAGGTGCTTGGAAACTGATCAAATTGCTCCTTTCTATCTTTCTGTAAACATTTCCCATGTCCTTGATAGGGTGAATAGGTGCATAGGGTCAGTTACCCCCCTCCTCCCCATCCCACCGCTCCCCTCCCCTCCCTCTCACTTCACATGATTACTGACTAATAATTGCTTACTAAATCTTATTTGACTTTATTCCAATTTCATTAAAATTACATTTTCCTTCTTGCTTTGGTTGTAGTTATAGTTACATTCACTGCAACCCCCCTGCTCCAATGTTACCCTCTTTCTATGTCAATATTAACCAATTAATTGTTTATTCAATCATTTTATAACATAATTATTTACATAGAAGCAATAGTTCCATTTATCTAAGCCCTGCGTGATGCGGGGTCCCGTAACCCCCCCGTTACCATTCGGTCGTTCCCGTTAATGATTAATCGACTTTATGCAATCTTGTATTTGAGTTCTATCGGAATCTCTCATTCGAAACATTTGATTTACCTGGATTGCAATTTCTAGTAAAGAATGCCAGTAAAATTCGCCATGTCCCACTGTCCCCCTTATTCGATCCCAGTTACGGTTATTCACTAACAAATCGTTAAAATGAGTTCTTTAACAATTGAATGATTTATCCAAATGTTTTATTTGATATTTTCTCTTGATATAAAAATATATCATATAAAATATCATTTTGCTATGGTTAGCAAGAAAGCAGGTCTCATTGTTCCACTGTTATTATTTGATCATTTCTTTTGATTATTAACCAATTAATGGTTTATTCAATGTTTTCTTCTTATTTTCTCTCAATATTCTCTATATGAAACTCATATTTTCTTTTACACGGGCTCTACTTAATGTGGGCCCCCTAACCCCCCTTTACCAATTAAGTGTTCCCTTTGATTATTAATCAGACATTTATGCAATATTTTATCTGAAATCAACCCCAATAACTGATTTAAACTATTTCCATTATCTGGATTCCGATTTCTAGTGACGGGTGCGTGTAAAACTGGTTATGCCCCCCTGTCACCCTTATTCGATCCCTGATTGGATAATCAAATAACAAATCGTTTAAAAGAGTTCCCTAACCATAACATGGATTATTCAAACGTTTTATTTATTAATTTTTTCTTGTATGAAACATAAAATGTCATTTACCTGAGGAACGCCTGGAACCGGGTCAAGTGACCCCCATTTAGTTAGCATATGATAATTCCCTTTGATTATTGGCATTTCGTAATTTAACCTACCATTTGCGCATTTAACCTTTATTTCCGATATAAAAAACACGGTTCAACTGTGCAAATCCCCTTGTTCCCCTTGACTGTGATAAACCTTATTAATAATCAATATTTGGTGATTGTTTTTCTGTATTATAAATGAACCAATCGATCAAATTGTTACATTCCAAATGCGTTAAGGAAATGATTATGTTGTCTCGTACTCATATAGGGGGATCGGTTCGATGGCGTTCTCCCAGTTCCGGATTTAACGAATAAAATAAAATAAAATAAAAAACAAAAAAGTTTTATCATTTAAGTTTTAAAAATGCCATAAAAATGGAAAAATAAAAAATATATAAAAATTTTTTATTTAATTTTTAAAAATGAAAATCGATAAAAAATTAAAATTTCTATTATTTAATAAAATTTAATTTTTTAAAAATACGAAAATCCAAAAAATTAAATTTTTTAAATAATTATCGATATTTTAATATAATTCTAAAAATATTAAAAAAAAATATTTTGTTTTTTATTTAAATTTAAAAATAAATAACAGAAATAAAAACAGTAAAGTTTTTAATAAATCATTAAAAAAAATAAAAAGCGGAATTTAAAAAATCTTTTTTTAAGTTTTAATTTATTTTAAACTAAATTAAAAAATAAAGGAAAGGGAAAATATTTTTTAAAAATTTTACAAATTGACAATAGAAATTTTAATTTAAAAATTACGTAAAAAGGCGGAAATAAAAAATAAATACTAAAAATGAAGAAATAAAAAGCGTCAAAAATATTAAAATTTTTAAATTTAATTTAATGATAAATTGAAACCAAAAATAAAGTTTAAAAAATGTGAAAATCTATAAAATAAGATATTAATTAATTATTTTAATTTAATTTAAAATTTTTTTTTAAATTAAAAAAAATATTTTTTATCTTTGTATTTTATTTAAGTTTTTAAAAATATTAGAAAAAAGATAAAAATTTTTAAGAAATGAATAAAGAAAATAAAGTCTTTTTAAAATAATGATAAAATAAGAATTTAAAAAATTAATGGTATTTTAAATTTTAAATTTTAAAAATATTAAAAAAATTAAATTAAAAAATAAAAGAAAAAATAATAAAAAAGGTGATAAATTGATATAAAAAATTTAAATTTAAAAACTACGAAAAAAATAGAAAATAAAAAAATTACTAAAAACAAAAAAACAAAAAAAACAAAACAAAAAATTATTAATATTTTAAAATTTATGAAACTTCAATTAAGTTATTAATTTAATTAAATTTAATGACAAATAGAAACAAAATAATAACATTTCCAAAATTTTTAAAAAATGTCAAAATCGATAAAATAAGAAATTTATTAATTATTGATATTTTAATTTAATTTTAATAATATTTTAAAAATTAAAAAACAATATTTTATAATAAAATAGCACAAATTCGATATTTATCACAAATTATTAAGCATGATAGCGGGATTCCGCTTGTTTAATTCTGATTGGCTGAGTGCAAAATCATCTAAATCTATGATTAATAAATCGATTCTAATATTGAATGTACATAAATCATCAATAAATCAATGATTTCACTATCTCCCATTCGTTTCCCTACGGTTCCTCTATTGCCGGTTTTTGACACAATTATTCACTGTTATTCTACATTTTCAAATAAATCGATTAATTGCATCAATAAAAAAATCTATTCCTGTGATCGGTCACGGATCAGCAGGATAATTGTGCAATAATAAATGTCACACCTGAATCCGATATAGCACAATGTGACAGCATTTGATACCAACACCAGTTCGCAGGAGAGATTAATATTGATTGATTATTGATATCGGGTTTTTATCACACATTCAAATCAATCAATCAATCAATATTAATTTAATAATTAATTAATTATAATTCACGACATCACCTATCAAATTCTCATGGTTATCATATATCATCGCATGAATCATCGATTATTTATCTATGAATAATGGCACCAATCAATAGATAACCTGACCCGATTCGTATATACATTTCGTAGAAAAATCGTTTCACAATTCTCACACATATTGAATATTGAATTTTCAAATTAATCTTACAAATTCTCAATCTTTTGCACTTTTAACTGGACTTTAAAATAAATAAAGCTAAAACAATAAAAAATAAAATACATTCAGAATTACACATAAAAATCGATAGAAAAATATCAAATTTACAGAAAAAAAGTCAATAAAGGAAATCGAACATTCATTCAATTTATTACATTTCCATCATATATTGAATATTGAATATCGAAATCAAGAAATCATCGAATTAAAATTTGAAAAACGAGTAAGTTGCAAATGTGATGATGGGGAATGTCATGCCGGGAATGGATTTATCAGAATATGTTTAGAAGGGGTAACGTGAGCTAAGCAAACATAAAAAGAAGTAAACAAAGACGAAGTTGGAAACCCATTATGTGTTATGGTAAAACGGGAAAATATTACCACAAAGGAGACGCACGGTGAGACAATTACTTATTCCCTTCAACGAAAAAAAGGCCATCAGACAAAGATTGTCAAATAGAAAAATGTCATTAATCAACTATTTAAAGGAACTCAAATTTGGAAACAATTTAAAAACTTTGCCTCAGGTAGGTATGAACAAAATGAGTATGTAAAATGAAAATTGATGAAATTAGAACATAGAGAAAAGAAAAGGGATAAAGTTAAATGAAAGGAGTAAAGAAAAGAGGTGATTAATGTTGTAAAACGTGCAGAACCAACGCGGTTACAGCGAGCCTTATTGAATTGTCAGAATAGGCATTTTATTGCGACTTTAATAACTATTTATTTGAGAACTCAATACGATTGATTAAATATGAAATCAATAAAATAAAATATTTCAACAAAAATTTAAAACAATAAAAAATCGATAGCTTTTTATTGCATTTACAATATTGATCTTTTCACTTCTTACAATTTTTTAACCTTTTTCATTATTGATTCTTGATTTCTTATATTTCTTATCAACCTTTCCATTGTATTTGGCATTCTTTTTTCATCTTTTTTTTCATTTTTTCTTATCCTATAAAGAATTTACACTTTCACCTATCTGTTTATAAAATCCAAAAACATTCCACTGCATTCCATTCAATATGATTTACCAGAAGATGCTTAACAAAACAAAATTCAATATTCATTAAAAATCAAATCAATAAAATCAAAGTTGCGAAGAATTCTCACATATCGAAAATCAATATTTTCAGATTTTTTTCAATTTCTTTATCTTTATTTCTGTTTCTATTCTTATACTGAGTGAATATTTATAATCTCTAGTTATTAACTTCGGGGAAGCTTTATAATAGACAAATTTTCACTTTCCAAAAACGAATAGGAAAATAGATTTATCCTCACTATAGGCGACACAATTCGGTGACCATTGGACATAGCTACCGTTCTAGGCAGTCAATAAAAACCGCGATACTCGGTAATTCGATCCATTTGTTCATCGAGTGAATTATAGATTCTGTCATTGAATATTTCCATTCCAATCGATACTGTTTTTGCTTTCTGCTTTCTCTTCAGCACTGATTTCGTTGATATCGATTTTCCTCGTGTGTTCACCAAATAATCAATATATTAATTTAACCTTGTCAATTCAACTATGATCCTCCCAACTATGTGTGACATCATAATTCGGAATGCCACTTGAATATTGATCATGATCACAGCGATCGATTGATTGATTATCACATCATTTCAGCAGTATCGGAGCCCCAAATTCTATTTCCCGATGATTTGTGCACGAAAACGAAACGGCTGGTGAAGAAATCGAGCACAGTGAAATCAGAGAAACCCCCCAATGTGAAATCCGATAAAATGCAGATCAATATCGATAAAAGCTTTGCTGAATATACGGATAAGGATGCATTTGATTGGCTGATCAATGTTGTGAGACTGCCGAGGCTGCTGATTGAAGACTTGAAATTGAAGGGGAAATTTGATGGAGTTTGCTTGGATCACATGAATGAGCAGAAGCTGTGCAAGTTGTTTGGGACGAGGTAAGTTGTGATTTGCGCGTTGCGGGGGAGGGGGGGTTACGGGGCCCTGGGACCCGGATGCTGGGTTCTCGCATTCTCATATATTGATTGATTGATTGATTTTGGTTTATTAATTTGATTTTTAATTTCTTATTTTTATTTATTTTTTGTTTTAATAAATTGAATTTTTATTTTTTTAAAAAAAATTTTGTTTTAATAATTTGAAATTTTATTTGTTTTTTATTGTTGTTGTTTTCATGGATTGTTTTTTGTTTTAATCAATTAATTTTTTAATTTATGGTTTTATTAAATTATTTTTTGTTTTAATAAATTGAAATTTTAGATGTTGTTTTACTATATTGATTTTTATTGTTGTTTTAATGGATTGAGATTTTTGTTTTAATTAATTTAAGATTTATTTATTGTTTTAATGATTTTTTTATTTATTTTTTATTTAAATTTATTTTTAATATATTGAAATTTTTAAATATTTTTTCTGATTTAATGAAGTAAATTTTGTTTTAATATAATATTTTTTTGTTTTAATTGACTAATTAACTTTTTTTAGTAAATTTATTTGGTCTTATAAAATTAAATTTTTGTTTTATTCAATTAATTTTAATTTTATAGTTTTATTAATTTATTTTTTGTTTTAATAAATTGGGAATTTTATTATTGTTTTAATTATGTAAAAACGTTATTTAGTGTTTTATTAAATTATTTATTTTTATAAATTAATTAAAACTTTATTGAAGATTTATTTATTGTTTTAATATTTTTTTAATTTTATTTAATTTATTTTGATTGATTTTGTTTTAATTTATTGTTTTATTAATTTGATTTTTAATTTCTTATTTTTATTTATTTTTTGTTTTAATAAATTGAATTTTTTTTTTATTAATAAAATTAAATTTTGATAAATTAATAATTTCTGCTTTATTAAATTTCATTATTGGTTAAATTATATTTTTATTTATTGTTTTAATAAATTAATTTTTTTATTTTAATTCATTTTTTTGTTTCAATAAATTGAAATTTTAGATGTTTTATACTATATTGATTTTTATTGTTGTTTTAATGGATTGATATTTTTTTAATTAATTTAAGATTTATTTATTGTTTTAATAATTTTTTTATTTTTTTAATTTATTTTAAATTTATTATGATTGATTTTTTTTCTTTTAATTGACTAATTAATTTTTTTTAATAATAATTTTATTTGGTCTTATAAAATTAAATTTTTGCTTTAATAAATTGAAAATTTTATTTATTGTTTTAATTATATAAAAACGTTATTTAGTGTTTTATTAAATTATTAAACCGTTTTGTTTTAATATATTGAAATTTTTTTATAAATAAAATTAAATTTTGTTAAATTTATAATTTCTGCTTTATTAAATTAATTTTTTTTAATCAATCAAATTTCATTAATGTTTAAATTATATTTTTATTTATTGTTTTAATAAATTAATTTTTTATTTTAATAATATAAAAACGTTATTTAGTGTTTTTTTGTTTCATTAAATTGAAATTTTATATCTTGTTTTACAATATTGATTTTCTATTTTTTGTTTATTAATTACTCATTTTATCTATTTTTATTTATTAAATTGAAGATTTATTGATTTTTATTATTGTAGTTTTAATGGATTGATATTTTTGTTTTAATTAATTAATTTATTGTTTTAATAAATTTATTATTTTTTTTAATAATATAAAAACGTTATTTAGTGTTTTTTCGTTTTAATAAAGCGATTTTTTATTTTAATTGATTTTTTGTTTCAATAAAGTAAAATTTTATATATTGTTTTACAATATTGATTTTTTTTGTTATTGTTTCATTTAATTAATCATTTTTTTTTTGATTTAATTAATTGAAGATTTATTTATTGTTTTATTAAATTATTAAACCGATTTGTTTTATAAAATTTTTTTTTTTTAATTGATTTTTAAATTATTTTTAATATATTTAAAATTTTTAAATAATTATTTTTATTTAATTAATTAAATTTTTGTTTTAATCAATCAAATTTCATTATTGGTTATTATTGGTGAAATAATATTGGGAATTGCAATTAGAANAATTTCATTATTGGTTATTATTGGTGAAATAATATTGGGAATTGCAATTAGAAATGTGTGATTCCAATAAATTCATTATGGATTATTACCATAGCGATAAGCTGATAAAGAAGAAGATAATGTTGGGGCTGGAGGAAGTGCGATCCGGTCACAATGGAGAAAATATCCCAGATAGCGATTTATCCCGCAAGGATGACAAATGGGTGGCAAGCGTCTGGCTGAAAAAACACCTTGGACTGGGTCACCTGAGCCACGCATTCCAATCGAGATCTGTCGATGGCCGCCTGCTGAAATACATCGCATCGTGTCCCAATGCACGGCAAAAGGAACTGATCGGTATGGCAGCCATTAATTACGATCACTTATCCGGCCTGCCGATGATACCGATCACCTTCAATAACAAGAACTCCTCGGAGCCCTCAAAATCCGACCTAAGAAGCATTAAATACGGCCTGGAGCTGCTATCGAAATTCAATTTTGATTTGGGCGTATGTAGCAATTGATTTGGTGATCAATTTATATAGATCTTCCTTTCTCAGGACCTGGAGCGCAGGAGGGCCGCTTGTGAGCAAAATAATCTTGATGTTTTAGTTTGGACCAATGAGCGAGTTGCCAAATGGCTGCATAAAATTGAATTAAAGGTAATTTTTGTTATGTTCTACTTGTTAATGGTTTTCCTTATTTACTGTTTCGAGACCAAGATACAATGCCACAGCATCATAAATGCTAGATGCATGTAATACATATGCAATCAGTGTGCAATACAGATGCATTACATATGCAATCAGTCTGCAATACAGATGCATTACATATGCAGTCAAGTGTGCAATACAGATGCATTACATATGCAATCAGTCTGCAATACAGATGCATTACATATGCAATCAGTCTGCAATACAGATGCATTACATATGCAATCACTGTACGCTATACAGATGCATTACATATGCAATACAGATGCATTACATATGCAATCACTATGCTATACAGATGCATTACATATGCAGCCAGTGTGCAATACACATGCATTACATATGCAATCACTGTGCAATACAGATGCATTACATGTGCAATCAGTGGGTAATACACATGCATTACATATGCAGTTAGTGTGCAATAAAGATGATTACATATGCAGTCAATGTGACATACACATGCATTACATATGCAATCAGTTTGCAATACAGATGCAAAGTTTACAATACAGAATAATGTTATATACAGTTAGGTTGCATTATAAATACATGACATATGCAGTTAGTGTGCATTATAAATGCATGTTTTATGTAGTTAGTGTGCATTATAAATGCATGTTATATGCAGTTAGTGTGCATTATAAATGCATGTTATATGCAGTTAGTGTGCATTATAAATGCATGATATATGCAGTTAGTGTACATTATAAAGGCATGACATATGCAGTTAGTGTACATTATAAAGGCATGATATATGTGGCTAGTGTGCGATGAATATGCATGATATTGTATGTAATTTTTGCGAAAAATATAAATTTTGTAATCAATATTGATTGTGTGCAGTGCAGATGCATGATATATTCAAAGTAAGAGCAATTCAAAATATTTTATATATGCAGTATAGATGCAATTCGTGTACAATACTGATGCATGTAGTTAGTGTACATTATATATGCATGTTATATGCAGTTAGTGTGCATTATAAATGCATGTTATATGCAGTTAGTGTGCATTATAAATATATGATACACGCAGTTAGTGTGCACTATATGTTCATGATATATACAGTAAGTGTGCATTATAAATGCAATGCGGATTCAAGTCATATGCACAGTACGGTCATTCAAATGTATTGTATATGCAATTAATGTGCAATATATGCAAATAATGTGCCATATATATGCAATTTATATACAATCCTGATGCATGATATAGGCAACTAATGTGAAATATAGATGCAATACATGAGACTTTGACATTGTAGAATTGTAGAGTAGAATATTAAAAATGTATACATATCATGAGGGTACTATGAAATAGCAGCACATATGGAGCACACACTATCAGACATTGATAGGAAATATCCGAGAATCTAGGAACGCTATAAAATTTGAGTGGAAAGAAAACAAAATAGATATAAATGTAAACTGAAATATAATCGATAGGAAATAGGAAAATTAAAGAAATGCAAATTCACAGAAAAATCAATAAATGAATAATGTGGAAAATATTTCTAGAATTATATCCGAGGGATCGAATACAGCGGTATTCATGGAGGAATAATGGTACTGGATCCTCAATTTTCCATGGTTACCATGTCTAAGCTACTGCAAATTCCCATCGAAGTCATAAAAAAAAATAACCTCGATGACAAATTTTCATCGCTTTTGAAACCGTCAAGGTTAAATATTGAGATTTCAATTTCTCTTAGTTATTATTCTCATTCAGATTCAACGAAGGAGTGAAAAATCGCAGATCGTGAGTTTTATTATTATTTCTTAACTATTTCATGAAGAATATTTTCATTTAATAAATATAATTAAATAATAATTTTTTTAAAAATTTTTATTTTAATTCTTGTCAATTAATAATTTTTATTATTTTATATTATAATTATTTATTTTTATTTTTTAATTATATTTTTAAATAACATAATTTTTTGTTATTAATTAATAATATTTTATTTTTTAATTATTTTTTAATTATTTATTATTTTAATATTATTTATTAGTATTATATATTAATTAACAATTTTTTATTTATAATTATTGTTAATAAATAATATTTTATTTTCTAATATTATTAAAAATTTTTTATTATTAAATATTACCAATTAATAATATTCTATTACTTATATATTATATTTATTAATTTTTTTTATTAATTATATTTTTAAATAACATATTTTTTATTATTTTTAATTTATAATTTTTTTTAATATTTATTATTTTTTTTTAATAATTATTATTTTAATTTTATTTATTAGTATAATATATTAACAATTTTTTATTGTTAATTAATAATATTTTTTAATTATTTTTTTAATATTAATTATACAAATTTATATTAATTAAAAAATTTTTATTATTAATTATTGTTAATTAATAATATTTTATTTTTTATTAAAATTTTAATGATTAAAAATTTTTTATTATTAAATATTATCAATTAATAATATTCTATTAATTATATATTATATTTATTAATTTCTTTTATTGATTATATTTTTAAATAACATTTTTAGTATTATATATTATCAATATTTTATTGTTATTAATAATATTTTAATATTATTTATTCAAATTTATATTAATAAACAATATTTGATTTTATCGATAAATATTTTTGATAAATTGTTCGAAAAAATTAATTTTATTCAATCAAATGGATTTTTCTCAACACTAAACAATTTTCTCACAGTGGATATTTTTGATCGAAATATTTGAGTGGAAATAAGAAATAATCAATACAAATCAATACAAGATTAATTGGGCAAATTTTGTTTTTTTGCTTAGTGATTTATGTCAACTGTTTTCTATGATATTCTGGCAAAAGATCGAAAATTAATTTTTTTTACACAAAATTTAGCGTCAGTACCGATAAGTTTGTCCAAGATATCTTTGGTTTTGGCGGGCAGTACTTAGTTGGCTCCGTTTGGCTTGTACTAGACACTAATTAAAACTTGACCTTGATGACGGCATAGCAAAGTAATTCATACAATCCGAAATCTAAGTAATGAAAATTCAACATAACAAAAACATCAAAATTATGCAGATATTGACCACAAATATTTTTAATTGATTTTATCATAATATATTCAAAATATAAATAATTATTTTAATCAATTTAATTTTTGAAATATTAAATTGTTTACATCTCGTCAATACTATGAGCGTTCCAAACCCACCTTTTGTATATTACCCGGACCGGTAATTGTATCGTAATCATACACACTATTACATACTCATCACGTTTTACATAATACACTAGAGCCTTGAGTTGCGTCGTTAATGCGTTCCAATAAATCGCGACGCATCTCGAAACAACGCAATTCGAATTTTAATTTTGTATACATTTGTATTTGTTTTTATATAGTAGGTTCCGATAAAATCTGAAATCCATGTTTTTAAAAAAAAATAGTTATATTGCTACATATTTAAAAAAAAAATAGTTATATTGCTACATATTTAAATAAAAAATAGGTATGAATAGATTAACTATTATTTAATAAGTTTTATTAAACCAAAAACTGATGCAAACATTAATAGAATTTTAAAATAATGTAAAATAATGAAGCAACATAAAATTATAGAATTTATTCAAATTCTTATTCATACGTTGGTTCAGGACTTGGCGTTTGCTTTTGTTTTGGTTGTTTTATTATAAAATTATTCAGAGTTATTTGAACTGCCTTTTGTTTTTTATCCAAATAAATTTTTTTATAACAGCTGATGGAGGCCTCTACAGCTTGAGTAACCTTTGTACTTTGATCAGTATCTGAATCTTCTGCAACAAATATTTCTAATGCCTCAGATATTAATTTAATTGCTTTCCCCATACCCTTTGTTGTTAATAGTTTCACTTCTGGTACTTCTACGGAATTGTCGTCATTCTCATAAATATTTTGAGCCATTTCAATTAAATCTGCGGTACTAACATCAAAATCCTCTTCTACATTTAAAATTTCATCAAAATCGGCTTCGTCCAATCCTTCGAAATGAGCTTCTTGGGCTAAGTTAACTATTTCTGCCCGAACTAATGGCACATCGTCAACTTCCGTAAAGATTGCTGTACATTCTGGCCATATTTTTTGCCATACACCATTCATACAAGAGGATTTTACTTCTGCCCAAGAATCACCAATATTTTTAACAGCTTTCAATACATTGTAGTTTTTCCAAAATACAGCCATAGAAGTTTCTTCATTTGCATCGGCAGCATGCAGTAGCTGTTTAAATGTCCGGCGAATATAGTATGACTTAAAATTTGAGATTACTCCTTGATCCATTGGTTGAATAAGTGAAGTTGTGTTTGGAGGCATAAATAAAAATTTTACATTATCTGATAGATCATCTATATATGTTGGATGTCCTGGTGCATTATCCAGTAGTACCAATATTTTAAAAGTTAAATTTTCCCGTTTGCAATAGTTTTTGAACTCAGGAATGGCGCATTTGACCAACCAATCAACAAACAAAGAAACAGTGACCCAAGCGTTTTTATTAGATCGCCAATGCACAGGAAGATTTCTTTTATCAACACCTTTTAGAGCTCTAGGATTCTCAGCCTGATAAACTAACAATGGTTTTAGTTTGAAGTCACCATTGGCATTGCCTCCAAGAAGTATAGTTAGGCGATCTTTACTTACTTTAAAACCAGGTGCAGAAGATTCGGTTTTTGCTATATAGGTTCTTTTCGGCAGACGTTTCCAAAACAAACCTGTTTCATCAATATTAAACACCTGTTTAGAACTGTAGCCACCTTCCTGTATAACAGCCTTCAATATTTCATTGAAATCATTTGCTGCTGTGAGATCTGCACTAGCTGCCTCACCTTTCAAACAAATGTTGTGCAGATTTCCGCGAAATTTAAAACGCTCAAACCATCCACCACTAGCGTTAAATTGTTCATAAATTGCTTCATTCGATATTGGAAGTTTTTCTTGCAGATCATCGTAAATAGATTTGGCTTTGGCTTGAATAACCATTTTGCTCAGCGGCATACTTTTTTGAGTTTGATGTTCAATCCAAATTAAAAGTAGAGATTCCATTTTAACTATTAATGCATTTCGATTTATAACAGCACTATTTAATTGGGAATCTGTTGCTGCTTCATATAATGTTTTGATTTGTTTTGCATCGCGATTGCAGATAGTTCTTACTGTTGTTGGAGCTAGCCCGAGAGCTCTGCCAATAAAAACCGCTTTTCTCCAGCTTGGAAACGTTGTAAAATATCATGTTTTACGTCCAAAGATATTAATTTTTTATTTCTTTTCATAGATATTTTACCATTTTCATCTGACGATCGTTTTCGATTCATAATTCTATTCTACAATAGGGCAATAAAAAATATTTCAAAAAATCAATTACAAACCAAAAAAATAATAAAAAACAATAAACAAAATGTAATACCTTTGAGAAATGTATATATATATTGTAATTGAGTTTTTAGAATTTAAAACAATTATTATTAAAAAAGCAAGAAACACTTAAACGTTATAAGTTATAAGTTATGCAAACAACTAAGAACTAGACTTTTATACTAATAAATCAGAATAAAAAATTATTTCATTTGCAGCTGCATTTAAAAATAAATCATGGCATTCTAGTTTCGATTTAAAGTTTAATTTTTGAATATAGACGTTATGCTATTTTTTGATTAAATTTTATTTTAAAACTTTTTTTCGACGCATTTCGAAAATTAGCAACGCAACTCAAAATTAGGGTATCGAAAATTTTTTTGGCGCAACTCGAAAGGACGCAAGTTGGGACAACGCAACTCGAGGCTCTAGTGTACATAAAATTTTGTAAATTTATTTTAATCATCGCCATTTTAATCTTTGTTTTAATGAAATAGGTGATTTATTAGATAATAAGTTTACAAGAGCCGTAATACGAGGGAAATGAGTGGTCGAGTTAGAGTCAATGAGGTCTTTGAGATTAAGGAATTGACAGTTGGTTATAGTGGCGATGTAAGATGTTATATTTGAATGAGGGTTTATGAATGCTTTGTTGTGACAGTCAATGAGACCTGTGAGAGCTAAGGAATCCATTATAGACAGGTTGATATATGAGTTTGTCAAACACGCCTTGGCGATTTATTTCAATAAGTATTTTATTATTAATATTATATTATTTGAAATATTTCCACATAATCTCGCTTGACCTTTTTCAAATTTCTTTGTTCTTTCATCGTTCCAATTGAAATTACTGTTTTCTTTATTGGTGTTCAATTTGGTCTCTGTGTTCCTCTCTCCATAGATTCTCCTAATGTTTTCGGCATTAACTTCAGAAAACACTTGGTATATAAGTTGTTACGCCATGTTAAGTTTTAAATACAAAAAATTAAATTAAAATAATAACTTATTAAATCGATTTTAAAATGCTGATTGAGAATCAATATAATAATAATAATTTTACTATTTATTAAATCTATTAATTTATTAAATTGATTTTAAAATTGTCAATTGAAAATCAATATAATAATAATAATTTTGCTATTTATTAAATCTATTAATTTCTATATTAAATCGAAAATATGAATACAAATTCCTATTGGACTGTGACCGTGATAACGCGATAACATTACGTGATAGCATTGCTTATAATAATTAATTTGTCAGAACCAGCATATTCCGACGAAGAAGTTTAAGTCAACCGCGAAATTCGAAACCTCAAGTCAATCGCAATATCAATTATAAACCGCCAACTCCTAATCCCGAGATTCCTGATAAAGCTTCCATTTATGACCATGTTGAAATGGCAACAATAAAATCAATACACAAAGAGAAAAGTCAAACAATCGATTTGTCGAATTCAATAAATCAGAATTTCATACGGATATACAGAAAACCAAGTGAAGATAACATTCAGCCTCGACAGAAGCCCGATTCAACTCCAACCGTCAATTCGGTTACCAATCTCAATGTTCCCAGTCATTTCACCAAGAATCCTCCCAACAAAGTTTCAGTGCAGTCTGCTCAAATTTCCCGAAAGCTAAAAACGAAATCCGTGTCGGGCTCGGAAAACAGCGATGAGTTGTAAATAAAATCAAGAATTATTGATTTTATATTTATATATTTTTAAAATGCATTTTTTGTTTGGTTTCCGATCTTGAAAATTATCCACTATATTGATTTATTTGTGTGTCTGTGTATATTGATTTTTTGATTAATTCTATTGATTATTTATATTTAGGTCGATTGATGTGCTTTTGTAATTTTTCAATGTGGTTTTTTTATTTTTTTATCTTTTAGGTGTGTTAGAGCTAATATTACTGTTTGGTAGGAAAGAGCTTATGATCCAACTCGGCCAATTCTCAATCGGAACCCAACTCGAATTTTGTTTATCACAGTTTTCAAGGATCCAATTAGATCTTTCATTGAAATATTTAGGCAGGTTAGGCAGTCTAAGACTTGTTTTGGAGATTTTAGTGGTGCAAAAATATTAAAATATACAAGTCCAGTTATGGTGCGTGTTAATATAAAAATTGACATATTTTGGAGGTTAATAAAATAATTGGGATCTCTAGAATAATCACAAATAGAGGGAAAGGATGTGAAATGGGAATGTGTGTTACGATTAGGGAATTATTCTCGCTGATATGAAATCACATTTGAAACTCAAAATAATCCATTATCTGATCGCAACATGTCCGATGCAAATCCCAAAAGTGCTCATCTATTTTCACATATTTTGACATTTTCATTTAACGATTTGAGATTTAAAGATCCGAAAATATGAATTGTTGAAAAGCTTAATAAGATCACACAAACGAAACATAATAGATTTATTCAGATTTGAACCACTTGCTTATTATCATTATCACCGTGGATTATCAATTCGATACTACTTTCAAGTAATACATCATAAATTTCAGCTTCATTAGATCCATTCGTACAAGAAACATCATAAAGCCTTTTGGAATTATAATTAGTTTCGGCTGTCATATAATTTTCATCTCCATGCGGAACCATTTATTTTTCAAAATCAACGCTATTAACTCTTAAATAGCTCCAAATATAAATCAAATCAAAATTCCAAGTTAAAAAGATTACATTAAAATTACAAAACATTTTTCGCGTATGCGTGCGCACATGTAAAGTCCAATTTTAGAACACAAAAAATGACACAGACGAGACAATAAAACTCAAGATTAACCAATACCTCTTTTTTATAATCAATCTAATTTATTTCGAGGTAATAAGATATTTTCGCTCTCAAAATCCTTTCAAACTAAATATGACAAAAAATATGAACTTAATAAATGTTCGTTGTCTTATTGGTTCTTTAATTAATGTCTAAGCAAACAGTCATTTAACACAGTAAAATTAACAATATTAATTAGCAAGTAATATGTGTTCGAGAAATAGCAAAACATAACTACTCATGATTGAAAACAGGACCTGGTAAATAAAACCTAATCGCATCTAAGGTTTCTCTTTCCAATTTGTTGATAGCACTTGTCATTCAGCAACGATTCATCAGGATCAAGAATATACAATTGTGCAAATTTTCTTTTGAATATCATTTATTTGAGCAATGATCCTCATAAATATAGGTACATAACTAGAACATGGTGCACCGTTCTTTAAACTTTTAAATACACTTGTAATTGAAAAGTGTTTCAAGAAATGAGAATAATACGGTGAGAAATACGGAATTCTACATAAGGAAAATATTGAAACAAAGATCTATAGGAATTAAATGGACTTTTATGTGTTTCACTACGCATTTTTAATATTTTTATACAATAAATTTTCATAATGGAATTTAGGAATCACTAGAGCCAATAACAGTAGATAAATAGGGCACTGCTGGATCACCAAAATAAAGCTTAAATAACTATTTACATACGCGATTTAAATATTTCAATAAATGTGTCAATTTTGATTTTTAAATCCTACCTTTTAAAAGTAAAATTTTTTATATAATTTTAATTAAAACTATTTAATTTATTATATTTTTTATATATTATCAGTTATTCTCAAGGTCAATGACAACAGATCAAATTGATGATTCATTGATTTCTTCTTTAGTGTTGATTTTTAGCCGTCTGTTTATGATGAGAATTGATTCTATGAATCTGACATTTTTATGGCTGTTTCCATTAGCTATGATTTCGATTGAAATATTTTTTCTTTCCTCTGTTGGTTGACATTGTTGGAGATGTCTCTTTATCGAGAATGTTCCATCAGGATCCAGATGTTCTTTAAGCCTTTGGTGCAAGTTCCTAAGTGTACTTCCAATGTAGATTTTCTTGCGTACATTGCACGTGATGCAATAGACGATGTCTCTTCTAAAGCACACCAAAAGTTATATGCTTTAGGAATTAAAAATCAAAATTGACACATTTATTGAAAGATTTAAATAGCATATTTAAATAGTTCTTGGAGGCTTTATTCTGAAATATTTTATTAGGTTTCTAGAAGCTAATTATAGAAGCTTTAAAAAATTTTTAGTTTACGTCATTTTGAAATTTAAATGAAATTTTTATTAAAAAATTCATGAAAAGAAAATATATATTATATTTATAACCAATGAGAATTAAGAAAAAGGAAATAAAAGAAAGATAGAAATTTATTTTCGTGAAGAACATTGTTAATTCCAGGAGATTGACAAGGACTATCTTATAGTCGAAAATTTTTTCATTAAATACATTATTCACAGCAAAAAGCTTAAAATATATGTCCCTCAAGCCCTCAACCACCCTGGTCCAGTGGGTTTCATGTTCATATCTTGAGTATAAAGACCCAAAAACCCTTCATTTTTAAGCCTTTTATGCACTTAATAATTCAAACTCTAAAATATGTACTAAATGCAAAGCAAGATATCTACTTTCAGGATTCGATAGACATTTTCCAAGTTGTATTGGAATTCCTAAAAATACAGAAAAATATGAATGTCCTATATGTAAATTGAAATTTAAAATAAAATCTTATTTTCTAAAACATGTAAAGCAATGTGCCATAGAAAATAAACAAGCAATACCTAAAAGAGATTCTGAAAGTCATTCTGATTCTGAGTCTGATTCTGATGTTGAACCTGAACACATTGAAAAAGAAAATTACAATTGGGATGACTTCAATCACATAGATGTATTTGGAGAACAAATGTATAGCTCTGTAATCTCAGAATACATAAAAGCAAATAAACAAAACATAAAAAACTCAATGGATGATGCCATAAGGATGTTTGGTCAATCAAGATTTAATATTATAAAATATAAAGTTAAAGTCTTTGCAAAATATTGGAGAGGAGAAGGACCAGATGGCCAAGGAGTTTCAATGCCTCTGGATTCCACTGTTGAATCAGTTTTTAAATATTTATTCTCTACAAAAGCAATAAATAAAATCATTAAAGATCTAAGCAAGGAGATGGAAGAACAACAAGAACAAATAGAGCAAGAATTGGGAGAATCAAATTTAAGATTCCATTCTTTCCAATCTATGGAAATTGAATATTGGAGAGCAGCACCTCCAAATCCAAGATCTTATATTTCTACAGGATTCAATTCTAATTATGTTTTAAATATAAAGAATTCCGATAACAAATGTCTTCAATGGTCAATACTTGCTCACCTGCATCCACAAGGAAAGAATGCTGAAAGGGTTAGCAAGTATAAAGAATATGAAAATGAATTAATATATCCAGAAGGACCGGGAGGCTTTGAACATCCAATGAAAATTGAATACATTCCAAAATTTGAAGAATTAAATAATCTCAAACTTAATATTTATGAATATTCTCCACCTGAGAGGAATTATTCAGAATCTGTGAAAGATTTTAGAAAATATATTATTCCAATTTATATTTCAAATAGAGAATTAACAGAACAAGATAAAAATAGAGAAATATATCTTTTAATATTAGAAGAATTTATTAGGATCTTAATTAGTGATACGTCTAGACTCCATACGCGCTCTGAAAGTCTAGAGGATGCTTATCCTTATGAGGATTCAGTTCCTTCTGATGATGAGGAAGATCTAACTCCTTCTGACGAAGACATAATGGATCTAACTCCTTCTGATGAAGGAGAGGGGCCGCGAAGCACAGGGGGAGAAAACTTTGAAAGGAATCAACATTATGTCTTAATAAAAAACTTTCAAAGTTTTATGCGTTCAACAAATCTACCTAGAGGTGGAACAACTTGTAAAAGATGCCTTCATTATTCAACAACTGAAAATGCTTCAATTAAGCATGCAAGACTATGTGAGAAGAACCAACCAGCTTTAATTAAAATGCCTACAAATATAAATATGCAGTTTAAAAACTTTTCAAACTTATTAAAATCATTAGGTGAAATATATGGAGACTTTGAAGCAATAAATATAGAACTTGATTTAGAAAAAGAATATTTTAAAATAATAGAAAAATATAACTTGATAGATTCCTTTGACAGGTATTTAAGTAGGACTGAAAGCCATAGGATTGAAAGCCATAGGACTGAAAGCCATAGGACTGAAAGCCATAGGACTGAAAGCCCGCAAGGCCAAGAAGACAAGGAACTGCGGGCACTCCTTATGAAAAACTTTCTATGGGAAAATAGAAAATCTTATACAATAAGAACTAGTAAACAAATACCAACAGCTTATAAACTATTTTTTAAAAGTAATTATCCAGAGATTATAGAAAGCAAAGAATATTCACATAGGGGTCATTCTGAAGAAGATGCCTTGAATCATTTTGTTGCTGATATAAATAATTTAGAACACGAATTATTTAAACTATTACAAGCAGATAATAAATTAAATATCTCAGCAGAACAATTACAAGAATATAAAAATACTACCAAGTGTTGGATGTGCAAACAAGGATTTGCTACTAACACAAGTGATGAGAATTCAAATAGTGAGAATTCAACTAGTGAGAATTCAACTAGTGAGAATTCAACTAGTGAGGACACAAGTGATGAAGACAGAGTTAAAGCTAAAGTTGATCCTAGAACTAAGGTTATAGATCACGACCATTTAAAAAAGAATAATAATTATAGAGGAGCAGCACATAAAAAATGTAATCTTCTTTGTCGGACTCCTAAATTTATTCCTGTAATATTTCACAATCTTTTTGGTTATGACCTACATTTATTTATAAAGTCTCTAGCCATAGATGGCAAAAACTCTTTCAAAGTAATAGGGCTTACGAAAGAAAAATATAAATGCATAGAATATGGATGTCTAAAGTTTATAGACTCTTTAAACTTTTTACAAATGTCTCTGGATTCAATAGCAAAGACAATGAAACCAGAAGACTTTAAATATACAATCTCTATGGGCTTAAAGAATATCCCCATTGAAGAATACTCGACATGCTTGGCGAAAGGCATCTATCCCTATGACTACATGAATTCATTTTCAAGATATGATGAAGAATGTCTTCCAGGAATAGAAGCCTTCTATTCAAAACTTACATTCTCAGGCATTACAGATCAGGAATATTCTAGAGCCCAAAAAATGTTTAAGCTATTCAAATGTAAAACCTTGGGGGATTACACTGAGATGTATTTATCCTTAGATGTTTATATCCTGGTAGATTGCTTCGCAGCATTCTGTAAGACCTCAGATCTAGTTCCATATAATTACATAACACTTCCAGCTTTATCTTGGGATATAATGTTATATGATAAATGGACTAGCAAAGGAAGTTATATAAATAAGAAACTAGAATTAATAAGTGACCTTGACATGTTTAATCTATTTAAACAAAATATTAGAGGTGGTATTTCATCTGTAATGGGAGACAGAGATATAAGTACAATTAATTCAATAACTATTATTAGTGAATATTTTAAGGACGATCCAAGTGCAGATTATATAGAAATAAAAACTCTAGAAGATTTAGAATTAATAATGCAGGCTCTAACTAATCCATGTGAAGTAATTTATGTCGATGCAAATGCTTTATATGGAGGAATAATGAAACTTTATCTACCAATCGGTGGCTTCTCATGGATAGGATCTCTGAATACTAAGGAACTGCATGCTCTTATAAAAAAAATACTTTTAACCCCTAAAGATTCTGAATATGGTTATGCTATAGAATGTGATCTTGAATATTCTAATGAAATAAAATCCAAAACTAGATTTTTTCCATTGGCTCCAGAAAAAAGAAAGATTGATCCCCAAGAACTTGCAGATTGGCAAATTGGAAAACAGGTGCCAGCAAGCATAAAACTTTTATGTGATCAAACTGATCGAACTTATTATCTAACTCATTATCTCAATCTTCGACTTTATCTTTCACTCGGCATGCGTTTGAAAAAGGTTCATAGCATTATAAAATTCAAACAAGCACCATTTATGAGTGATTATATTGATGGAAATATTGAGAAAAGAAAAGAAGCAAAGGCTGCTGGAAATAATAATCTAGATGTGATTTGTAAACTTAAAAACAATGCAGTCTTTGGCAAGACCATGGAAAATGTGGACAAGTATACAAGAATAGAACTCCTGACAACTAGTGAAAAGGACTTTGCAAGATACAACAGAATGCTTGGAAAGCCTACATTTAAAAATGCTGAAATATTCTCAAAGAATCTAGTTGCAATCGAAATAAAAAATAATGAAAAAACTTATAATAAACCAATCTCTATGGGCTTTGCAATCTTGGAGCTTTCTAAATTACAAATGTACAAGGCTTATTATCTTGCATTCTCACCATGCTTTAAAGAACGAGGTCATCTCTGTGCAATGGATACAGATAGTTTCATTTTCAAAGTAGATTCTGAAGATGTGAAAAAAGAAATAGCTAATGATCCTGTGCTTTCAAAACTAATAAATCAATCCGGAGATCTATATGCCTTTAAAGATGAAAGAGAAAATGACATAATAAAAAATGCAGCACATATTAAATCTAAACTATATTCTCACGAACTAATGAAAAGACCAAAGATGATAGAGCAAACAGTTAAAATCTGGAATAAGGATTCAAAGGCTTATGATGATTATACATTTTTATGACCTGAGATAGGAGGACCTACGGAGTTCCAGACGCAGTTCCAGACGCAGTTCCATAAGGATAACAAATGTAAAGGAATACAAAAAGCAGTATCTAAGAATATACAACATCAAGATTATAAAGATGCACTAAAAGAAAACCATCAAGATAAAATAGAAGAGATTCATCAGCTTAAAAGTGAAAAGCATAACATGTACCTACAAGAATCGGCCAAGATATCATTATCAAATTATGATGACAAAAGATTCATACTAAGTGATTTAAAGACAACTCTTCCAATTGGAAATGATTTAATCCCTATAATAAAGAATCTTGATAAAATAAATAAAATCTATGATTTAAATCTTACTGATCTTGATATTTATAGAGTTGAGGTCATTTATCCTAAAAGACCACCACAATTTGATTTCCTTGTTTACAGACCTTTATATTGTCAATTTAAAAATGCAATAAACATAGAGAAAAAGTGTTTCAATATTGAAGACGAATATATCAAAGGCTTAAGTCTTGAAGAATTTAATTATAATAAAACACAGTTGGAAAGTATAAGGAACTGTGTATAAGGAACTGTGTACGGAGTCTAGACATAAGGAACTGTGTATAGGGCTATAGGAAAAAGGGGGAGAGGTTTAAAAGGGAGAGAAAAGGGGAGATCTAGCGAAATGATTAAACACATAGACTTAGTTCCTTGTACGCAGTTCCTTGAATCAAATTACTCCTTATCAAAATGGATGCCTTTTTGAAAAAAGTAGATCAGGTTGCCACAGTTGATACTTCTAAATTAAACATGTTTTTATTAAAAGAAAAAGCCTTGGAGTTTACTAAACTTTTAAGCGAGAATCCTAATTTTACTCAAGGAAAAATTGTAAGATCTTAGGTACTTCAGATTCTACAATGCGAAGAATAAGAAATGATTTAGGAATGACTTCACCTTTTAGACATAGTGTAAAAATACGAAGTAAGAACCGTACGCAGAAGCAGACACAGAAGCAGACAGAGAAGCATACAGAGTTCCAGACAGAGTTCCACAAGAATAAAAAGACAAAAGAGGAATCCAAGACTGAGGAAGAGAACTCTTATTATTGTACAAAATGTTCAAAGACTTTTAAATCTAGAAAATCTTCAGAGAATCATGTTTGCAGAATCCAGGTCTCCAGAATTAAAGATACTTTAGCCTCTGGGAACAATATCTTTAAGAATTTAATACACAATCCTTCTGAGGAAGTTCCTACTGATACTGAGGAAGCTCATAGGAATGGTAAAAATCAATTAAGTGAAATTTTAAAATCTTCAGGAATATGAAATCAAAATTCTGAGGATTCATTTTCTGCTATAGAAAATGGATTACAACTTATCTATAAAAATAGTTGATCAAGACCCTGAAATGCAAAAAGAATGTGTAGAACTTTTGAATGAATTTAATAGACAAAGTATAGGAACTCAAATTGATTATGCTCGAAAAACTATAGTCTTTCATGTAGGACAAGAAGAAATAATGAAGAGATTATTGAATAGAACTGTTGATCTTCATATTGAAAATGATGGATTAAAAGAACAGAATCAATATTTATTAGAAAGTGCTAGTTTAGTTGAAAAGACATATGTAGAAAGAATGCAGAAAAAATACAATTCCAAGTCAATGCATAAAGATCAGACTGAGGCAAGGAATAAGGTAATAATGTTTGAACTTGATAGCTTATTACGTAAAGCAATACCAAAGATACGATAATGATAATGATAATGATATAATAATAATAATATGATAAATATGATAATGAATATAACAAGTGAAATTATTATATTTCCAAGTCTAGAAAGTTTTAGGGAATAGTCTTTAATTATTTCATGAATAACAAAATGTAATTCTTTACATTTGTCTACAACTTCTTCAACTTTTGAATACCTTAAATTAATTGTCGACATTTTATATAGGCTTATTTGGGATATTCAGTCAGATTCAGTCATGACTGAAACTCTCGGAAATCCTACTAATAAGGGAAGTCTAGTAAGGAACTGGCTGTAAGGAACTGCGTACAAGGAAGTCTAGTAAGGAACTGGCTGTAAGGAAGTCTAGTATTCTTTAAGCCATTTTTCTCTTTGAATCTTTTTTGTAAGCTGCTTACTTCGCCCTACAGTCTTTAGTCTTATAACTTCATTTTTTATATCTTGTATTATTTGATTTGATTTCATTATTTCTTCATCTGTAAGCACTCCATCTTCCAAGGCCTTCAATTGGAATAAATATAATTTAGAAATTCCTAATTCTATACTTTGACATACTTCTCGATATAGGCTTTTCTTTTTTGAAGTATAAGAAATTGAAACTATCTCGGTCAAGAAACCATCAGCAACTGAAATGCTTCCAAGGACTACAGGAACTACTGTCAAGATCATAGGAAGTTTTGCAGGCAGAATAATTGTTAGAATAGCAGATGTAAATCCTAAAGACAAACCTATAATCTTTAAAGTCGTATCAGCTCTATTCCATCTATTTTTAATTTTTTTATAATGCTGAAGCAAGTCCTTTAAATGTAGGCTTTCAGACTTAAATTCTTTTACTCTCATGACTTCAAGTTCTGAGGGACTGGAAGGCAGGCGCACGAGGTCTTCAAGCTTTGGGTAACTCACTTTCAGGGGAGTCTTCGGACTTTCCATTTTATAGTATTAAAAATAACAAAGTCCATACGCAGTTCCAGTTCCCTTATCTCAACAAGATTTTCTTATCTAAAACTTTATCTAGTACCAATATTCGTATATTATAAGAAAATCTCATTGAGAGGATATCTTTATACATTTCAAATAAAGCTTCACGAACTTCATCTGCATCAACCTTTTTTTCATAAAATATTAAATCTATATATTCTACAAGTGTGCTTTTAAAAATAATATTCCAACTTTTAACTTTGCGTGCCTTAGATGCTTGAGTATTATCATGCCAAAATCCTCGTGTTAAATCATAACCGGTTATTATAATTTCACCCTTTTCAAACTTAGTATTATAATCACTTTTCACAAACCATTTCAGTCTGTCATTATCATCAGTAAATAAATAGAAATAAGGATCGATGATCTTTACAATCATGAAAACACTCCATTCTTTACTATTTGTTGTTATTGATTTTGGATCTATAAAATGTTTATAGTCATTAGGTAATAATGCTTTATTCTGAGGTAATTCAGCAGCTCTTTTTCTTATAGTATATCTAGGGTTAATATGACGAGTATGAGATTCTAAAGTTAAAAGTCTTGTATTAATTTGTTTATCTAACATGTCAAGTCTATAATTAAATCGCAGTTCAATATCATTACGCAGTTCCTGAAGCTTTGTTGTTAATGAGCTTTCAATTTTTGTTGTTGTTAAATCAAGGAAGCCTTTATTAACTGCATCAGTATCTTCACTTGGAAAAGATAGGTCTTTAAGTCTATGAGCATTCATACTTAGGTCTCCCTTCATTGAGTCACCTCTTTCATTAACATATTTATTTTCTGTTAGGGTTAATACGCAGTTCCTTACGTCTTCTGCGCGCATGCCCTCCTGCATGCCTCCACCTTTATTACATGGAATATAAGAACTCATTTTATTTAGGATAAAATTACTTTAGGGATTAAAAATACTACGGGGGGAACGAAGTGTCTAGCGCAGCGCCTCCGGAAAGGGGGAGAGACTTGATGATCCTTCGGGAACGAAGTGTCTAGCGCAGAGGAACTGCGTGCTTTGTGCTCTTCTCAAGGAACTGCTTCTAGACCTGTTTCAAATGTAAATACATTGAAATCTCTTCTCCATTAAAATCAATCAATTCTCCTTCTTGATTAAGAATTTTAAAATTCATATCCATTATGTATTTTCTACATAAAGGTAAATAATTTGGAGGATTCATTCTTTCAATTATTTTATATCCCATGGGAACTGTGTTTGATGGAAATGAATACAAAATATTTGTTATCTTACCATTATTATAAGAACCTGATATGCAATCACAATGAATGTTTATGGTGTTTGTATTTATTATTTTTATAATATTTTCTGATGTTACAGTATATTCTTTCTCAACTACAGGTATATTATATTGATTTCTTGTAAATCCTAAAATTGTTTTAAAGAAACTAGTATTTTGAAAACTAATTCCTATATTCTTTAAAGTCATTACACATTTAGAAGTTGGTAAATCTATTTTAATCTCAATATTTGTTTTTTTAGAAAGTACATTATTTAAATCCTTTATCTCATAGGCTCCGGGTTCTATTGTTACGGATGTTTTCTCTGCTGCTGATCTTTGAATAGTAAATTTATTATTATCTTTAGTTATATTAAAAATAGTATTATAAGCACAAAACCAGAGGAGACCTAATTCATAATTTAAATTTTGATCTAATTTAATCGAGTCTTGAAAGTTTATAGTAAAGTCTGATTCTTTTGAATTTATAGATAAAGTTCTTGAATATTTATCTGACATAATCTTTAGCATCTTTTTTAAATTAGCCTCCATTTCTTATAACGTTAAATTACTTAGGAGTGAATCCTTATAACGTTAAATCCTTAAAGTAGAGATTTTAAATCATTATGAATTTCTTGGATTATAGATTCAAACTCTTGGCCTTGTGAATCCAATCTATACAAAACATATAAACATAGGATGCCACATATTTTAGTATTCCAAGGTTGAACTTGTAAAGAATTAAAGATATAAGGAACTGCTGAAGGCCGTTCCGAAGGCCGTTCCGAGAGATAGTCTTCAACTTCTTTAGTAGGTTTAATCCCAAAAGAATCAAAGTATACGTCTTGACTCCGTACGCAGTTCCTTATTCTCTCATTAGACTTCCTTATACAAACCCAATGAGATCCTTTCTCATCCGAGTTTTGATAATTGATTATTATGCAGACGGAGTCAGGGCTCCTTGCTCCTGCAAGACCTAGAGTTGATAATTCATCATTCATTAATATTTTAATTTTTAAATTTAACTCTCTTGCATAATCTTTTAAATCAAAATTTGTTTTTGCATTTATTCCAAATGTTTTTAAAAAATCTAAAATAGAGGAATTCATTTTTATATCATAGACTTCGTAGACTTTCGTAGACTTCGTATTTATAACTTCGAAGACTTTGTATACTTGATAAATTTATCTTTTGAAATCATTCCTTGTTTTAATAATTTTTTTGAAATCTTTAAAATGTCAGAATCTAAATTATTATGTCCTGCTTTCCTTGCTGATAAAAGTTTTCTTAATTCAATAAAAAGATGTACGCAGTCTCTTATGCAGTTCCCTACGCAGTCCCCTAAGCTTTCTCCTTGAGTCTTTGGAATTGGAATCTTAGAAGTCTTCGTACGCAGTTCCTTCTTACGCAGTTCCCCTTGTGACTCCGTATGCAGTTCCTCAACCTTAGAGACTTTTAGACTCCTATATCTATCAGTTAATTCTTCATCACTTAACCCCTCTATTAATGTCCGATTCACATAAAATTTACTGTCTATAAATTTCCTTAGATCTTTAATGTGTGGAGCAATATGAGATCCTTGTGCTACCTCTATTAATTTCATATAATCTTCACATTCTAAAAGAGTACTATCTTCTGGAATGCGTCCGCAAAGTAATTCTGAAAAATTAAATGTAAATCTAAAAGTTACATGTTGATGGTTATAAACATTTTGAGATCTAAGATACACACGGCTGCTTGCTTCTTCGTCCTCGGGATCAGGGCTGCTTTGCTCCTGTTGTGTGTATAATATAAAGTTATGATTATGAATTGTTATTATTTGAAATCCATTATTTGGGTTAATAATAAATGTTGGTTCGGTTGTAAGACTTAATACCCTTTTATTAATTATAGGATCAAATACATGTGGTTGTATGTTTTCATGTGAAATTCCATAAGGAACCCCGTTAGGATCTTCAGAGCAATCAGCATCAAGTCCAAAGTCTTTGGGGTTTAGTTTTTCTATGGCTTTAATCACTGGTTCTTGTTGTTTAATTAATATATCATTTAATGCTAAGGATTCTGTTTTTTGATTTATAGTTTTTTTATTATATATATCTTGTTCTCCTTCTAATTTTTTTAAAAGTGCTAATCTTTCTTCGAATACCATTTTAGGATGAAGAAATTATAGTTTAGAAGGCCAAGGTTTCAAGTATAAACCCTTTCCAGCGGATCCTCCTCCCTTGCCAACGGATCCTCCAGCGGATCCTCCAGCCTTAATTTTACAAAGACGTCCATTCTTTAAAGACTTACATATTCTTTTAAAACTCTCTTTATCCTTTGAAGATAAAGAATCTGATGTTAAAATTTGATTTTTTAAAAAATCATTTAAACCTCTACCTTTGTAAGGATCAAGATAGAGCGCAGCGCCTTCGGAGAGTGCAGCGCCCTTCTTAGCATTTGCAATCTCAGCTACTAGTTTTTCTTTTTCCAAGTCTTTATTTCTTGCATCTAATTCTTTATTTCTAGCTTCTCTTGAATTGCTTACGGTCTTTGCTATGCCTGCAGAGATTCCTGTAGCCCCAGTTATGCCAGCAATGATTGCAGGTATTAAAGCTGCTAAAGGAAGAAAGCCTCCTTTTTTTATTTCTTCATGAACCTTTTGTTTTACATGTTTTCCAATAAAATATTTCTTACCAGAGATTACTACTGATTTATTTTTATTTGAATTTATTAATTCTCTTAGACTTTCCTCGGTCTCCGAGAACTTTGCATCAGTCATTTTATAATAATAAAAAATGGACAATCGAAGACCTTCGGATTCTTGGAAACCAATTTTAAATTGAAACAAAGCAGTTTTTAATAATAAATTATTTCCTAATAATTTTAGATTATTAATTATAGGTTCCTCAGGTTGTGGAAAGAATGTACTTCTTTTAAAGATGTTACTTGAAGACAAGTTTTTAGATTATAATAATTTAATCTTTTATTCCACAACCATAAATCAACCAGAAGTACAACTTTTGAAATATGGTTTTGAGAATAATTTAAGTAAAGAAGCATTGATTGATATTTTTAATAATCAAGATACTTATCCTGAAGAAGTTTTTACTCCTTCAGATATTATTGATTGGTATATTGAGAGTCATTCTGAAAGTCATTCTGAAAGTCATTCTGAAAGTCATTCTGAGGGTTGTGCTGTTTCTGAGGATTCAATTCGTGAGGATTCAATTCGTGAGGAATCTATGGAAGTACGAAGTCACATTGGAGTAAGGAAGAAGGAACTGCATAAGGAACTGCGTACGAAGGAACTACTGCATACGGAGAAGGAACTGCGTACGGAGAAGGAACTGCGTAATCATCCTGAGAAGATCAATGTTTTATTCTCTAATAGACCTGAAGATATTTTGCATTGTGATTTACTTCCTAAAGATAAAAAGAACATAGTCATATTTGATGATGTTGTTAATTTAAAAAATCAAGAGATTCAAAAGAGTTATTTTACACGAGGTCGACATAATAATTGTAATGTAATTTATATATCCCAAACCTATTACGCCTTGGATAAAAACTCTATAAGAAATAATTTCAATTGTTTTATATTTTTTAAATTAGACAAGCGTGATAAGAATATGATTTATGAATGATTTATTTTCTGGAGTAGTACCTGATAAGGCTAGGTTTGACATGGAAGTTGATTATCATTGGAAAGATAAATATAATTATATTTATTTAGATCGAGATGCTGGAGAAATTATGAATAATATTCTTTAGGGAACTCCGTAAGTAACTCCGTAAGTAACTCCGTAAGTAACTCCGTATCCCATATTTGTTTTCTAGTAGAAGAGAAATGTTCCCAAAATTTATTTTTTATATTTTCTACTACTTCTTTAATAATTCTTTTTTCTTGTTTGCTAATTGGTTTTAGTATAATACCCTCAGGTATCCTTATTGAATCCCTGAGGACTGGGGAATCAACTAATGATATATAATTTGGAACTCTTTGTGTTGTCTCAAATATTTCTTCAAGCCCTTCTGGAATATATTCCTGACTTCGTATAGCCTTTGCAAATACATCTCTTGAATCAAGATCTATAGCAATTAGGATTATTTTATCTCCAGTTGTTGATTTACAAGGCATGCGAATAAAATCCATAAGCCAATGAGAATCCTTCGTATGCAGTTCCTTGACTCCAGCCCCAACAAAGATCTTAGCCTTCATTGCTAATTTAACTAGGGCTCTTTGAACCCTTTCTCCACTTGATGGATCCTGGATATTATTTAAATCATGTATTAAATTAACATCCGCAAGGTGTCGGTCTCTAATGTCTTCAGAATTATAAGCAATATCATGAGAAAGTGCTGCTTGATCAACTCTATTCATCGGTTCTTCTCCAGGTTTAGGAGTATTATTTTCATCAAGACGAATATCCAATCGGGTTCCAGGTCCTGTATAGTTATGACGAAATTAATGTCTTTCACCTGGATATTTTTCAGTTGTAAAGGGCTTGAAGATACTGGACATTACTTTTGAAGATTGAAGATCTCCCCCTTTTGTAGGCACTTCATTCTCTCTCCCTTTTGTAGTCCATATGGAACTCTGTATAGGACTCAGAATTGAATTACTCAGAATTGAATTACTCAGATTCATATGTTTTTTAGTTTTAAGATGTCTTGCTTTATGTTGTTTTTTAACTTGGCAATTACAACTTTCACAATACCAATAGGAATATATTTTACTTTGAGTATCAACTCTTTGAGACATTTTATTTAAAGATTTTTAAGGATATGAAGTTGCACGAGTCTTTTTATTGGGAATCTTCTCGTACATTTTCAATAATTGAAATCTTTCCAGCATACAACTTCATTTCTATTTTCTTTTCTTCTAATATTAATGCATACACCTTAGCTTTAAAATTAGAATCCTTTGTTATATGAAGTGTAATGTCCACATTGTTTATAGCCAATCGATCATCTTGATCTGAGGTATTTATACAAAATATAGAATATAAATTTTTGAAATCTTCTAGGCTTAATTGTGCTTCGACTTTAAATTCTTTACATGTTTCAATATAATTCAAGTATGGGAATATGTTTTCATTTTTTTCAATATCAAACTCCATTCGATTTATAGGATAATAAGAATTATTTAATTGAACTTGAATTGATTTTAATTTATCACCAGCAATCTTTTGAATAAATAGATTGTTATTTTTTTGAAATGATAAGTCTACTTCTTTGAAAGCAATCAAAATATATCTCGGACGATATGCAAGATTTGCAAGCTTTATAGAATATGTTGAACCCTCTGTCATACTGAATTCACTGCAGATTCTATTTAAATAATTTACATGTATAGATTTGTTGGAATTTAATCTTTCAAGGAGATTGATTTCAGAACGTGGGTTTAATGTCCATTCAGGTATATGCAATTCAAGTGTTGATAATTTTAACTTAGCTTTTGTATCCTTGGCTCCGAAGAACAATCTTTTATCGTCTTCAACTCGATTACAAATGAATTCTATAAAAACATTATGAAGTACACGGTTATAGTTTTGAAGGAATCCAAATAAATGTTTTAATTCAAAGTAACCTTCAAATTTTTTAGACTTGTAAAGTTCAAGTCTTTTTCGATAACCAATATTTTTACTCTTGTCAATCTTGGCCTGAATGATTGCTCCTGCTGCATCCTTTAGTTCATCTATTTTTTTAGAATCAAGTGTTCCATTATCTGTGTCAGGAATCCAAGCTGATAATTCACCGTATTCATTTTTATAGTCTTCACTTGTTAAAATAAAATTTAACATTGTGCTATATATTCCTGGATGCAATATGCTTTCAATTTCTGAGGATCCAAGTTTTAGTCTCATGTTAGAGAATAGGCTTGGAAAGAAATTGTTTTCAAGAGTTATATTTGCATCAATTTCTAATTCAACCTTGTAGTATAATTTTGCATTACAAATATCTATAGGATTTGAGGTTTGAAGACTTTGAAAGACTATATCACCTGAACGATTTAAGTTTGCTATGCTACCTGAGGTCGGAGAGATTTTTAAAACATCATTCTTTTTAATCTCATGCGTGAATTCTTTATTGTAATCAAGATTTAATTTATTTCGTTCTTGAATTTTGAGATTTATATTGTTCATTTTATTAGGATATTTATTAGGATATTTTATTAGGATCTTTATTAGGATATTTATTAGGATCTTTATATCCTAATAAAAATATATAGTAAAAAATATATAGTAAAAAATATATAGTAAAAAAATATATAGTAAAAAATGAATGAACGAATGCGAGGAACTATGCAAAACGAATTGAATGAAGTTAGATATAAAAGAATGAAAAGAGCAGAGAATGCTTTGGAGAATCCTTTGGAGAGTATTAATGAATTAGTGATTGAAAATGAAAAGTATAGACGTTTTTATATTAATGCTGTAAGAGTTGCAGATCAAAGACTTGATAAGATTAAAGAATTAAGGGAAAGAATTAAAGAACTTGAATCATACATTTAATTTTATTTATTTTACATCACCAAGGACCTGCAAGACCAGCAAGCACCAAGACCAGCAAGCACCAAGACCTGCATTCGCAAGACCTGCATTCGCAAGACCTGCAAGACCCACAAGTAGTGGGGATATGTCCCTCAAGCCCTCAACCTGGCTTGGTGATGTGGGAATTCCATCTCATTGTATTCTCTTTTCTTCTTGTTTGAGGTTAAAAGTTGAAAGTGCTTGAGAGTATGACTTTTAAGGGTTTTATGACTTTTAAAAATAAATGCATAAAAGGCTTAAAAATGAAGGGTTTTTGGGTCTTTATACTCAAGATATGAGCATGAAACCCACTGGACCAGGGTGGTTGAGGGCTTGAGGGACATATCCCCACTACTGAAAATATATATTATATTTATAACCAATGAGAATTAAGAAAAAGGAAATAAAAGAAAGATAGAATTTTATTTTCGTGAAGAACATTGTTAATTCCAGGAGATTGACAAGGACTATCTTGTAGTCGAAAATTTTTTCATTAAATACATTATTCACAGCAAAAAGCTTAAAATATCACTTTATTGAAATAAAAATAATTATAATAATAATAATAATAACAATAAAATAATACTAATAAACATAATAATAAAAAACTAATAATAGTAAAAATTAAAAAAAATAAATAAATAATAAGAAAAAAAATAGTAATAATACCCGTAAGGGTTGTGAGCGTGACTAGTACCCTCGTAAGCAATACCCATAGGAGGATAAATTATATGTCGGATAAACTCGAAGTAGTATATATTTAAAATAATAATCCCTAAGCGTTATAATATTTTGAAAGACCTTTAAAACGAGTTATCAAATAATAATAATATCCTTATCAGGAACTCTCGAATTTTCAAAATTAAAAAAAATTGGACCTTGAAAAGAATTTTTTAAAATTTCCCATGAGGCGGCGAGGTACTTAGATTAATAGGTCATTACTGCAACAATCCGGTTATGTGATCCAGCGGTGCCCTTCTATCTCTAATAACTACAAAGATTTATTTTATACAAACTTTTTATTATTAGAAGATATAATGACTTATTGGCTTAATTCTATCATTTCCTATGCATATGATTCATCAGGGTCAGTAATACAACAATTGCGTAAACAACATTATTAGATCGAGTTATAGAGTCAGGAACTTAGCCAATTATTATTTATGATATTACATAATATATAAATATGTTATAACTAATTACAAGAAATAAATTCATGGAAATAAGTATCACTTTGTGTTTTGGATAATATTTAATTTTTATATTTAAATAAGCTAATTCAAAAAAGCACAAAATATTTTTAATACTAAGTTGACTTATTAATCAAGACCTGAAAAATTGTATTGACTAGAATATATTTTTAATGGGAAACTAATGTTATGAACATAAATATCTTTAATGCTACTGTTTAAAATAAGTCTGACGGCACCATAAACATTCAGAAACATATTGGCTGCCAAGAAGCCTAATGAGCGATAAAACTTAGCAATCTTTTTGCATATGTATAGATTTAATCTTCAATGAGATCACGACTCAAGATGAATGTTCAATTCTGAAACAATTTTTGTGAGTGGAATATGTTATATAAATGCTCGATTTTGTTAAAATATATTTTATATGTCATTGGTAACTCATTAATATGCAATATGTCATGGTTAGGTAAGAAAGAGGTTTAAGACAATTAAAACACTTTCTCAAAAATTTACATAAACAAAAATCTAAAACCATCAGAACTAGAATTCCAAATGCCCAACTAAAAATTAATAGTTTAAAAATGAAGTAAATATACACTTACGGATAAATATTAACTCCTCTAATAATTCAAACCGCAAAAAAACCTGAATTATTGACAATTGTTTCATTCAAATAAGGTTTTGACGTTTTTGTTATATCATGATCTGCACGGCCAAAAAATTGTTGAATAAGAACTAACAAGTTTACGATTACTGTCATTGTATTAAATAGGCAATAAATCTAATATATTATTTTTATATATAAATTTGCATAATATTTAAATATGTATAATTAATTACAAGAAAGAAATTGATGGAAATAAGTATCATTTGTGTTTTAAATAATATTTAATCTTTAATTTTGTATTTAATAAATAAGGGCCCTTAGCCAAAAACAACCCCTGTCAAAAATAGGATCGCGTAGATAGAAATTGATTTGAATTTTAGTGAATGGTGATAATAGTCAACTTTATAACTACGTACTATTAGGCATTTCGTACTATATTAAATGCCTGTAAGCAAGCCTGACTCTGTTTCTTCTTCTGTAAACAAGTATTTATGCACATTAGGGGCCGTTACATATTGCTTTAAAACAAATTTTCTGGGTCACCATGTAAATGCCATACAATAATTTATGCGCGCAACAAAGTTTTTCTGGATTTTAGTTTGAGTTTTCAGTATTGTTGGTTACTTAGGGGTGGTCATTTTAAATTTTAAATACGTAGGGGTAATCATAGGCATTCACTCGACTCTTGGAAGCGCCTCCATGACTATTGTACTTTAAACCATTTGTGTACCCATGGCGACGACCATGTTGGTACTGTACACAAAGGCGAAAAAAACAATGAGCAGGTGAGCTCTATGCTAAAACTACTCCCCATTGTATTTTCTCTTCGGGTTCTAGACGGCCGATAGAAGGTCTTACGTCATCGATCATTTTTCTATTCTACTTTTCTATCTCATTCGGCTATGGTCCTCATTTCCTAGATGTCTTCCATTGTTTCCTTTCAAGATTTTGTGCGGGGATGCGCCCTTATTTTTCTGATTAATAAAGGTTGCTAGTATTTTCTTGATATTTATGATATTTAACCTATCTCGCAAAAATTTGAGCAGGGATCGCCTTATTTTCCAGTTCATCCACCTCCCATAATATTTTAAATTGTACTCAAAAAATTCGAGCAGGGATCTGCCTGTATTCTTACCCTAACCTATTTTGACCAAAGTACTTCAGCGACGGACCCGTGCAAGCCTCCACATTTCGGCCCGATATCAGCTGCGCGATTGAAAAGCCGCATACCCCCAGTCTGAGGCATCCCGAATATAATTTGAGTTATATTATTTTTATTAATTTAAACATTTTTTATCTTAAATTTAATACGTTAACTAACCATTTAATTCTATTATAATTTTACAATTTACATAATGCTAACTAATTTTATTATTTTGAAGATTTATTTTATATTATTTAAATAATTTTCAACTATTCTATTTACATTTTATTATTTTCTATCGAACTTTTTAGTGTTGAATTTTTCTGTTAACATTTATTTATCTCTTTATTCATTAGACGGGGTTCCTGACTCTTAATGTGTGATGAAATTTATTTTATTTATTTTATTGTTAAACCTTGTTCATAATTTTTTTCACTTTGCGGTTTAGTGTGTTAGGTAAAAAAAAAAAAAAAAAAATTTTTTTTCGATGATTAAAAACAAACTCATCAGTTCTCGGTTTTCAGCCCAACGTATCATTATCACTAATGCATGTTAAAATTTAATGTGTAGTTTTGGAGAAATACTATAAAATAATGTTTCGTATAATAATAAATATATTATAGCTTGACCTCTTTGTCGTCGGAGACAACATCGGGGTTTCTCCAATGCTAAAAACATCACAACATAGCTCCGCTCAAGAATGTGGGTTATGATCGAAACCGAGGATAATCCATCAGGGCCGTCTTTTAAATGTGTGGCAACGCAACTTATTTTATGGGGTCCTATATCGTGAAAAAGAATCAAGAAAATCGATTTTTTAAATATTTTTTAAATACACACATTCCATAAAAAATTAAATTTCCGTAACTTCATTACGTTTTCAGTAAAGAATGAAGTTTTTCCAAAGTTACAATTTATCTTATTTTATTTTGATATTGTATATAAAAGTTTCAAAATCCAATTATAGTTCTTTTTCTTGTTGTTGAAACAGCATTAAAAATCCAATTGTGCGAAAACGTTTTTAATTAAATTGCCATTGATGCTGAACACATCATGAGTCTCCGGCGTATCCTTGGCGCAAGAGTCACAGAATAGACAGTGGCTCATTAAATCCGGTTTGTGATATGTATTCTCAAATTGTTTTGATTGGTTGTGATAAAGGTTTTAAAAAATCCATATTTTTCTGAACGTCCGGTTGGGGGTCCAGGCGTAGTGGCACAGGGCTCAAACTTTTCCCCTTTTTGTGGCGGACGACTATATGATTGTCCCAATTGAATTTTTTTCAGACTTTTTTGTGTACTTGGCGGTGGACCTCCTAAATTTTTGGGCCTAACGTGATCTCGTATGCTGCATATGCCTAAAGAACGTAGCTTTTGGAGAGATAGTTATGTGAAAGAAAGTACTTTGTCGTAAAATTTTTACTTATGTTTACTGATTTTATTTTGGTATATAAGATTGGGACACTGATCCTTATGAAATATGTAGGTATTAATTATCATTTAATGAGGAATTTGGAACAACAAAAGTCCTAACGGAACATTTTCCGATTAATATTTCAAAAAGCAATAAAGATTATTGATATTGTAGTAATTATATTAAGTACTAAAAAGTTCAAATCAAATAAACGTAACTAGTCTTGTCAACAATACTTATTAACCCTTTGACGCTCATAAGCGTTGCCGGCATTTTTATCGCTTGAAATATTAATCAATCGACAGATTTAGTCCATTAGTGAGTATTATTTTCAAAAAATAATTTATTCCTTTATTTTTTTAGACACTACCTGGGTGGTCATAAATACACCCCTAAGCGATAATATGCAAAATATCCAATCACAGTCAATGATATAATAAAGTGAATAACACTGCGTTGAGCATTCAGACATGTGAACATCAGATGAACTTGCATTAATGTTGCGCGGCAATCATGTCTTCTGGCGCTGCAGTATGTCATCGCTTTCTGTCCTTCTGTGAATACTGGTAAATGTTGTGGTTGTAGACAGCCAGCATTACTCGGTCGAATTTTCTTTGAAGGGGATTGGCGGATGTACGCTCTCTGACGACTACTGTAACGACCAGAGAGATAGTCCCACAGATCTGCGAAACGTCAGAGCCTTCATTAGGTTGCCCTCATTTAGTTTCTTGAAAATTACATAGGAATTACACACACCAATATCCAGTATGTCAAAGAAATGCGTAAGTAGAACTTCACTTTGCCTGTAAGTAAAGAAATCAAAACAACAATGTAATGTAGAGTTATAATGTGCACAGG
>CAUHTR010001112.1:0-87802 GCA_959609185.1 Schmidtea polychroa
AATAATAATAATATAATAATAATAATAATAATAATAATAATAATAATAATAATAATAATAATAATAATAATAATAATAATAATAATAATAATAATAATAATAATACCATTATAAAACAACGTTGTTTATCTCATTCATGTCACAAAGTACCTTTGGTCTAGCAAGGTACCCTTAACCTCTAAAACAGAGTTGTAGGTTGCATTTTCAATTGAATTCAACCTTAAAGACTTTATCGTTTAAAAAAAATAGACAGCTGGAACTTCGAAATAAAAGTTACTTATTTGATCAATTTACACTTTTTATTTTTAATTATTATTATAAAAAAGTATTAAATTCATAATTAATTAACAATTACTTTTATGGGGTACCCGGTGTTGCACGATTTAAAAATAGTAAGCACATTCAAAATAAAGAAATTTATTTCAATTCATTCATTTAAAAAAATAATTTAAATAATTTAATTCAGTTTTAATTAAAATTTCAAAGCCTCAAAACTCAACTTCATTCAAAATTGCCAAATGCCTATAAAAATATTGCCGGATTTGGGTTTTTTTACTTTCAATGATAGCTACATTTTAGAGGATAAACATAAATAATTGTGTTTGGACATTTGTAAAATAGGTCAAGTAAATTTAAGTTTTGGATATATAATTTGTTTAGTGATATTTTGTATTGATTGTAAAATCTAAAAAAATATTCAGAAGAGATTAATTTAATTTAACCTTAGCAACAATAAATATATGTATTTAATTCATCCTTCTTAACAATAATAAACAGATGAATTTAATTTATTCTATTAGCATCACTAAAATGGCTGAAAGGTATTGTTACTGTTACCTTGAAAAATAATTTTTTTTATAAATGTAAATTTCACATTTAACCCCAGGTTCGTATTTTTTCATATTTTCTAAAATATCAGTTGTCCAGCAACCACGTCCGCGACTGCATCGTTTTTGAAACTTTGTTCTAACTTTTCGTGTTTTTCGAACTGTTTTTTTTTTGTATAAGAGAGTGTGTGTGTACTTTTAACTATTTTATTTTCTGAACTGTTTTCTGAGTGTAATTTTTGTTATTTAAAAAAATATTTTATTGATATATAAAATGGATTCATCGAGCGAGTATGAAACTGATATTGAAAATTCAACATCTTCTGCATCTTCGGAAAGCGAGATCAATGAGCCACTTGCACTACTTGCACCACTTGCACCACCTGAAAACCAAAGCCAGGTTTGGAACGAACTAAACGAAAATCTTCCATCAGAACCTCCACTGCCAGATTTTCTTTTACTGGAAATCCAAGAATAAATGTGGAATTCGAAGAAGACAATATTCTAGTTTTTCGATGTATATTTTGATGAGGACATCATCCAACACATTTGCACAGAGACGAACCGTAATGCTCATCAACAGGCACAATTGAGACCTTCGACGTCCCGAAGGACGTCTCCGGAGAGCTGGGTTGATGTAACAGGACCAGAGCTACGGATAATTTTTATTCTCAATGTTTTACAAAGCATAAGGAGAATGCCTGATCTAGATTTGAATTGGTCTACAAGGCTGTTTTTATTTTCGTTATATTTTGGAAAACCATGCCACTCAAACGATTCAAGCAGATTAAAAAATATTTGCATTTCTCTGACAATTCCACGTATGATACACAAACTCACCCCAATCCAAAATTAAATAAAATTTGGACAATACACGAAACAACTTTAAGAGAAGTTTTCCAAAGTTTACTTTCGTGAAAGAAATGTTACTATAGATGAAAGCCTCTTTTTGTATAAAGGCAGATTAGGGTGGAAACAATGTATACTTTCCAAAAGAACCCGTTTTGGGATAAAAGTATTTGCATTGTACGATTCTAAAACGGGATACGTTTGGAAAACAATCATATATACAGGCAAAGACACTCCTTACGATAGTGATTTTCGGAACCAACCAGTAACAGAGAAAGTGGTATTGACTCTGATGAAACCTTTGTTGGATAAGAGATACTGTCTTACCACAGACAATTATTATACATCTCCAAAATTGGCGGAAATTTTAGTGGCTAGATATTGCACATGTGCATCAAAATTTAATAAAGGGTTAATTAAATTGAGGGTATTATATCTTTTTACCTAAACTTTTCAAGGTGAAATAAATTCTCTTTGAACTTTTATGTCATTTTCTATTCCCAGAGATGATATTTACAGAAATATTTTTTTACAATTAATTATTCAATTACGTCTAAATTGTTATAGTTTTAGCTGCTACTTTGTAATTTCTAACCAATTAATATTTTTTTATTGCATAATTGATGCAATTAAAATTTTTAACCGAATTTTTCAATAAATTAAAAACGTCATATCATAATTAAATAAAACTGGCTTCAAATGGTCCATAAGGTTACGTCGTTTAAATATTTTAAAGAATATATAGTGATGATTTCTTGGTAGCAGCATTTATTATTTAAAACAACAAAGTGATGATTTAAGCCCTTTGCTGCGAGATTGCCAAGGGAGAACTATCTTATAGTCGAAAATTTTCCATTAAATACATTATTCGCAACAAAAGCCTTAAATTATCACTTTATTATTTTAAAGAATAATTGTATAAATTTACAAAAATATAAGTGTTAGCGTCATACCGAAACGTACAAAAGTTAATTAAAAAAATAATTAAAAAATTGCAAAATTGCAAAATAAATATTTTTCTGGAGGAAAGTGAAATATAAGGAAAATATAAATACAAATCCAATAATTTTTAAATTGATGTAATTTCAAAAATAAATAAACATTTTTTAATGCAATTAATTGTTAGTGGCATTAAAATTCCCAATTTGATAGCAGTCTGTGAAATATTATTTATTTTTAAAAAATATCAACAAATTTAGTATCAGGATGACAACCCTAAGAAAATCAGTGAAAATGAAGTTTATTAAAGAAATTTAGTAACCTTTGGCAAACTTTGTCATTTTATGATATTGAAGCTTTTGTTGTGATCAGTTGAGAAACTTGCTCAGAATTTTGTTTATTTATGTTATACATGAAGTCAGACTATATATGTTGATTAGGCTTGCCAACTCTCCCATTTTTGCCGGGAGTCTTCCGGAATCGGCTTTCGTCTCCCGTCTCCTGGTTAATTATGACCCGGGAGATGTAAATCTCCCGTCTTTCCGTTTTTACAATATTTTACAACTTTTCAAAAAAAAAGTGCAGTTTTTGAATTTTTAACTTTTATTTGATTTCTATAAAATAATGGTAGTCAAGATTTATTTTAGCTCACGGTCACCGAAAGTTTAAGTTGTTTGTTCGCGGCGAGCGATTTTATGTTTTTCTTCTTACCCACGTTATTAGTCTGTCACTGTCAGTATTTTTTCACTTTTAATATGTAAAAAATGTAAAATATAATATGTAAAAATAATTGTTTTGTTTAAATCTTTATAGTATTAGTCATAATATAGTTAAAATCACTAACATGTGTAAACCAAAAAAGTGAAAAAACACCTGTTATATTATTTCTTAATCGTTATACTGTTCGCAATTTTATAATCTCCCGGGTTCGAGGTTGTGGGAGTTGGCAACCCTAATGTTGATCCTACCGAAATAATATAAAAACCCAAAATATGTAAATAGTGAAATAGTTTAGATGCAAATGAACATTATCTTGGTAAGGAGTTCCAAACCCTTTATTCTGTATTTCTTCTTCGATTGGTTTAATAAAATTAAAAATTCATTTTAATGAATATTTTTAGAAAAAAAATGAATATAACGCACAATTAGTTGAACATAGCTCTGAATGTAACAAATTTCGAGAAATATATATTAGAATTATATTCAATTCACTTTCCTGAAAAAGTTACAGAAATTGGTACATCAAGCAAATATTTATTTATTTAACGTCAACTTTTGCTATTGTCATTTTTGTGTAATCCATTATTATTATTATTATTATTATTATTATTATTATTATTATTATTATTATCATAACTTTATTATTATTATTATAGTCGTGTGTGCCACTGCCATTAATTGTATGTCTATGATTAATAGAAACTAATGAAATCAAAGCACATTTCAATCACAATTATGTTGGTACAACATATAAAGTGAATATGATTTATGATTTATTATAAAATAACTTTCAATGACTAACGAACACCCTTTAATCAATAGTCAAAATAAAAAAGTAATTCTTTTTTTCACTTTTTCACATATAACATTTATTCAAAGAAAATCTCCCCGACACTTATTCTGACGGTGTTTATAACATGCTTTGGTTCATCAATGCTTTATGGATACAATATGGCCGTCATAAATCTTCCAGCAGATGTTAGTTCATTAAATTTTATTTAAAAATTTTTTTTAATAATAAAATCTAATACTAGCAGAAAATGATGGTTTCTTAGTATCAGCATAAATGAAATGTTAAACAAGTAAATGACAGAATATGATTTTGCTCCAAAATATTTATATTGTGAAAAATTTTGATTATAAATTAAAGGATTATTTTATCATCGAAAATTTTCACATAATATATATTCTTCAGCAAGAGCTTGTCACATACTTGTTTATAATCTAATACAATATTAAAGACAATTTAAAAAACATGAAACATTAAAAATATTTTTATTTAAGTTTGTATAAATATCTAGTATTATATGACAATTTAACTTTATTCATAAGTAGTTTGAAAAATATATTAAAACAAAACAAATTTCCAATATAATATACTTGGAGAATTTAACTAGATACAATTTCAACATACCATAAACATACGAATATATATAATAATATTTTTAAATACATCTTCCTTTTTCTCAAATATTTTTCCAGGACAATCATAAATTTATTTATATATATAATCATTCTTTGCGGTTACATACTCTTTAATCCATACGCTATCACGGACAACGAATTCTCGATTAGTTTGAGACTTATTATGATAGGATATTTTTCTTTCATTCTTTTCTATTTCTATCTTAATTCTCTTTTTCCAATAAATTCTTCCATGTTCAAATCTTGGTTGTCATTTGACTTCTATTCCTTATATATTTTTTCCATATACTACTTCTGCTGGACTAAATTCTATTGTGCTTTGAATTGTTGAATTAAGCATAAATTCCACTTCTGGTAATAACTCTGCCCAGTATTTTAAAATTTTATATTTTAAAGAAATTTGAATAGTATTTCATATTATTCAAAATTGTCTTTCAATTATTCCATTAGCTGAATGATAATATGCACTTGAATATACTATTTGAACTCGATGAATATTCATTAAATCTTTTATTAATTTTTCCTCAAACAATTTTCCTCAGTCACAGTGTATAAACTTTGGTGCTACATATTTCAAAATCCAGTTATTTTTCAACACCGTTTCGCTGTGTCTTCATCTGGTTTCGATACTGCACTTAATGTTATGCATCTACTGAATTGATCCATTATTGCCAATATATATCTTTTTCCATTAATTGTGGATTTCAAAGATCCACAAAGTCAATAAAAATAGTTTCAAATTTGAGTCTTTGTGATTAACAATGGTTTCCTTCGCCAGAATTATCAATGTCTTTCGTATTTGACACTCCTCACAACATTTAACCACCTTTTCTATTTGTTCTCTTATTTTCCAAATCAAATGTCTGTTAGACATAACCCAGTATTTTCTTTGCAACTGCATGACATATATTGATGGTTATTTTTGTTTGTATTTAAAACTATTAGCTACAGTGAATTTTGTATTTATCACGTTCATAAATTAACAATCTTCTAATAATTTATTTCAAATAAAAACACTATCTTTTCAATATTATTAAAACACAATATATTCGAGGAGTTTTTTCAGTGTAAAATAATGATATTTTCAGAAAGACAGATTTCATTCTTCATACATTTCATTCAAATCAACATTCTAAATTTATTTTTTAAATTTATAAACATTTAACATACTACATTATAATTTTAAAATGTTAATTTGAAAATACTATTTTAAAAATATTTTATATAATTAATATTTGAAGTTAATATTTAATTTTTGAATATATACTTATAACAACATTATTATAAATTTCAAACTTAGTCTCTTCTCCTTTTTGTATCTTTTCTCTTATGCCATTAATTTCTAAAGAGTGTTTAGCCTCACTGAACCATCATCTCCTAGCATTAAAGCTATAGCACTAAATAATGTAAATCATGACCTTAATCTGCCCTTCATTGGTTTTTCATGTATCATCCATGGCCCCATTAACCATAGGGCTAATTGGGCTACAACCCAGGGGCGCCATCGATCCGAGGGCGCTAAGAAAACAAGATGGTGAAATTTAATTGCTTTTTTTTAATTTAAAAAAAAAAGTAATTTTCTTTATATTTAGCGTATCTGTGATTTAAGTTAGTAATGTGTTCAATGTTATATTTTTTCTCATTCATATAAACCATGTATGCTAATGACCNAGGGGCGCCATCGATCCGAGGGCGCTAAGAAAACAAGATGGTGAAATTTAATTGCTTTTTTTTAATTTAAAAAAAAAGTAATTTTCTTTATATTTAGCGTATCTGTGATTTAAGTTAGTAATGTGTTCAATGTTATATTTTTTCTCATTCATATAAACCATGTATGCTAATGACCTAACTGCTATAAAGATTAAATTCGACTTTGATTACATTTTAAAGTATTAAATTTTATTTAGCCCAGGGCGCTCAAACTTATTAATACGGCCATGGTATCATCTGACATTGTATACATGTATTACACTCGTTTCGGGATACAGCATCAACGTTGCTCTGTAATTCACCTTTTGGGTACCTTAATTTTATATCTAGACAACTAAGGTAATAATTCCACGGCTGGAAATTTCGTGTAATTAGCTTTTTGATTTTGAGCATAAATGTGATTGCCTTTGATCTATTCGTAATGGAAAGCGTTTTTCGTATAAATAGTGTTTAAGATGTAACATAAAATAGTAGTTCTTTTCTAGTGATGTGATATTCTAGCTCATGTACGTTTATCGCATGTGATCCATGAGCGATTACTCTTTCATTTCAATTAGAATCTAGTTGTGACAGTGCAGCTCGAATTTTGTCAAAACTTGCATTTATATCCAGTTTAAATTCCTTTTTAAAATCTGGAAAAGCCAATATCAGTTGCTCTTTCATACATTCAATTACAGTTTCACATTCACTCGTCCACACTAATTTTGTTTGACTGATGCCACATAAAGTTATTAACTCCTTTGAAAATTTTGTAAAATTTTCTATAAATCGTCAATATTAATTTATGAGTCCTAAAAAACCCCTCAGTCTTTTTAAGCACTTTGGTCTTGCAAATAATTTAATGACATCAATTTTATTATCATCTGTTCTTACACCTTTCGGTATTTATAATATGATCTAAACATTTCGTTTCTCTTTTAAGAAAATGACATTTTACTCTACTCAACTTTTACCCCTCAGTCTTTGATTCTTTTCAGTACATTTTAAACGTTTTGCATATTTTCTTCTTTAGCAGTTGGACATATTAAAATATCATTGAGATTAACTACAGCTACTTTCCAATTTAGTGATGCCTTACACTTTATTCATTAGTTTCTGAAAAGTCACAGGATCAGCAGCAATTCCAAACGACATCCGATTGAAGCAATATTGTTTGTTTTTTGTTTAAAATGAAGTCTTCTTTTTTGATTCATTAGTTAATTCAAATTGGTAGTATGCGCTACCTAAATTCAATGTCGTAAAGATTTTGGATCCACTTTCTATCACTTCTTCTGTATTAGGCATTGGGAAAATAGGTCGATCTGTTACTAAATCTAATGCTCTAAAATCTATGCAAATTCTTACATCCTCTTTTCATTTCTATTTAATACATATCAATGGTGTGTTCCAGGGCGATTCACATTTCTCTATGATTCCACTTCTTTCCATATCTTTTATATTTTCTTCAATCTTCGGTAATAGAGGTACGCGTTGGTGTCTAAAATTATTGACAAAAGGTTTCATCAATTCTGTTTTTCATAAATGATATTTCTTATTTCTCAATTAATTTTCCAATTTCTTTGTTTTCTAATTCTATACTTTTATAATCGATTTTCTTTTCATCAATAAAACTTGTTTCATATGCATCGCTCACATTCATTTCTAAATAAATATTGAATTTTTTTAGAAAGTTTATATATCCAATTACTTTTGCAATAACGCCTAAACAATCATTTTCAGAAATTTTATGACTTCGACATGTTTTCAAGTTGAAAGACTTCAATTTCACAGCGTCATTCAAGTGCAAAATGAAAAAGTTTGTTTCTCTCTAAATTTAAGTAAATCATTCGGTGCAAATAAAGATTAATTTTAAAATGCAGGATTTAATCATCTGATATTCGACATCAATTCAATGTATTTTTTTTATTATTTTAAGTTAAATTGAAATATTCTAATAGTTCTACACAACTTTGGTTACAAATGACTATACAAATCAAAAAAATCTACAAATATGTGTTTAAAACTTATACTAATAATACTAATAATATTAATAATAATAAAATAATAATAATAATAATAATAATAATAATAATAATAATAATAATAATAATAATAATCATAATAATAATAATAATAATAATAATAATAATAATAATAATAATAATAATAATAATAATAATAATAATAATAATAATAATAATCATAATAATAATCATAATAATAATAATAATAATAATAATAATAATAATAATAATAATAATAATAATAATAATAATAATAAGAATAATAATAATAAGAATAAGAATATAGTGATAATATTATCAAAAAATAATAGAATTTTTATTTTTAATATAGAGAATAAAATGCTTTCTTAACAAAACGATTCTTAATGTTCCATGCAGAGATGCTTATAATGGTTCCAATCCACTCTTGAACGGAACTGTGAATATGGATAAACCAGGATCTGTTGACGCAAATTTTCTCTATGCTCAAACCAGTACAGTTTTTGTTATTGCTGGGGTAATTGGAGCGTTTTCAACTGGATGGATTGCAGATTTGGTTGGAAGGTAATAAAATAATCTAAAATTTAAGTGTTTATTTATTATTATTCTACTAGACGAAATGGATTATTGCTGAACCACGCGTTTGTTATCATTGGCGGAATTATCAATGGGTTTACTGTAAAGACTTCAACAGTTTCTTTGTTATACATTGGAAGATTTTTCATTGGTATTAATTCTGGAATAACTATAGGTCTGGCGTCAATGTACCTCACAGAAATCGCCCCACGAGCATACCGAGGTGCCATCGGAGCATGTCATCAGTTGGCAGTTACATTAGGAATAGTTATAGGATATATTTTGACTATGACACATACGCTTAACACCGATTCATTATGGCCAGTTGCTTGCGCTTTTACAGCAATTCCAGCAGCTTTATCACTGTGCATTTTACCATTCTGTCCCGAAAGTCCAAGATTTATCTTCTTGAAAAAACACAATTTAAATCTCACCAGAAAAGAATTTACAAGAATCAATCAGCTAGAAGATGTGGATATATTTATTGGGGAACTACAAGAGGAAATAGAAATGGCAAAAACACAACCGAAGTTTAAATTCATTCAAATATTCACGCAAAAGGAATTGAAAATGCCTTTGATCATCGCCTGCCTCATACAAGTGATGCAACAAATTTCCGGAATTAATGCTGTAAGATTAGTATTTACTTTGGTTTTGTCATGGACAAGATGAGAATATAAATTTTGATATATATATATATATATATATATTATAAGAACTTTTTTTTTCAAATTTCACCACTGATTTATTTTCAAATGTATTTATTAAGAAGCTTGAGACTATGGATTAGTAAATATATCAATGTTTTTGATATTCACAAATTTTCGGCACTGCCTTTTTCAAGGAAATTTGATCAAATTCACTTGAAAAAGGCAGTGCCAAAACTTCGTGAATATCAAAAACATCGATACTGATTCAAGGTCAAGCTTTTTAATAAATACAATGTCAATTAAAAAGAAATGAGTGGTGAAATTTGAAAAAAAAGTTCTTATATAATATATATATATATATATATATATATATATATATATATATATATATATATATATATATATAAAGTAGAATCTGTCCAATAAGTACAACCCTTTGGCTCCCTCTTTCATACCATTCTGTATTAATTGAGGATGGTGTACTTAATACACCGAGTACAAACAAACATAGTGATAACAATAAAACGTTATTTTAAAAATTTTTCGACAATTGGAAATTAATTTTATTAGGTTTGTTTTGTCACGTCATTTTTCAAAAAATTGCTTTGTGCATTATTGAAATTGTTTTCGTTGTTTATATTTTTTTGGGAAATAAATTATTTTACAATTATGTTGGGTTCTATAAAACATAAGTAATTAAATAATATTAGAGCATTAAATAAAATTACTTAAAGACAGACAGTTATAAACAATTTAATTTATCCAAATTCGGACTCTTCTGAAAATAAATTTAATTTGGGCCGGTACAGAAATTATTTGATAATGTATTTCATAAATTTAAATTTATGATAAATCTAAATCGGGACACTTGAAAATATCCATGGAAACGGGACAATCCCGGCTAATTGTCACGTCTCACAATATTTATCCATATACAAATGATATTTTTATTGTTTTCTAGGTTATTTCTTATTCAAGCTCAATGTTAAACACAGCCGGAATTCCTGAAATTTATAGCCAGTATTGTGTTATAACCATTGGAATTCTCAATGTTGTTTGCACTTTGGCTTCTCTGCCTCTACTTGAAAAATTCGGTCGACGAACATTATTATTATGGCCATCAATTTTATTGGCGGTTTCATTACTTCTTCTAACCATCACTGTCAATTTGGTAAATGCGTCTGGACTTTTGTCGAAAAGTGGTCAGAAAATCGCCGGTGGAATTTCTGTTTTCTTCATAATGACATATATCATTGGATTTGCTTTCGGTACTTGGTCCAGTCCCTGCTTTGATTGTTGCGGAAATCTTCCGCCAAGAACCTCGTGGAGCAGCTTACTCAATCAGTCAAGCAATTCAGTGGGCTGCTAATCTCATCGTTCTATTCAGCTATCCCAATATGAATGTAAGTAGAATATTATTTATTTTAATTATCTTAAATATTCTTTTAATTTTATTTTTTGTTTAAAAGATGAATAATGTATTAACTCGGTGATTCAAAATATACTAATTTAAACAATTAATTATTATATAAATCTATTAAATATGTCATCTGAAAAAATTTTTTAAATAGTTACATAAACAATGAAGCTTCATTGTATTGTTTTGTTCTTTTCTCACACATTTTCATTGAAAAGTTCTTGATTGTCAATTATAATAAAAAATATAATTAAATGATTTCAATTTTAGAAAGCCATAGGAGGATATTCGTTTCTACCGTTTCTCGTTGTTGTCATCATTTGCTGGATATTTTTTTACCTGTATATGCCGGAGACGAAAAACCGAACCTTCGACGATGTAGCTCGAGATTTGGCATTCGGTACGACGGTGATTAGCAAGAAGAAATCTCAAACTCTCAATCGGCCGATAATATATGATAAAGTATCTACAAAAGAGAATGAAAGAGAAAACGTAGCTTAAAATACTGTAGTTTAGTTTAGTAAAATAGATTTGAAATTTAGGCCTTGAAAATCCTTTTCATTCAAAGAAAGTTTCTTTTCTTTTTATTATTGCTTTTTTGTCAAAGAGGACAACTTTTTTCAAGATTAATTTTTCTTTTGCAAATATTTTTCTAGTCAAACCAATAATAAATATCATAATGATAGGACAATAGATAGAAAATAGTTCATTGAACAATAAGTTAAAAAATTATTTTTTTTTGTTTATTTAAATTTGCTAGGAACAGAATGATTTTATTGTTTTATTCGCGAACCTCAGTCATTATTCAGTGGAAAGTGAGTGGCAGATCACAAGTTCCTCATTGTGATTCTGTGATCAAAATGTTCTTCTAGTTATTATTTATATCTCAAAACCTTTCCTTGACCGCAATTAAAAAAAGACAATAACTTAAAAGTAATAAATTCAAACACTTTACAGATTTATTAAGCTCAATTCAAGCTAGAAAAAATTTTTTTTCACTTATATTTTCTAAATGTCTCAAATTGAATCGTTTTCAACTTGTTATATAACGACTCTCAATTTTACACTTTTACACTTTTTTCGTTATTCAGGATTTATCTTGTGAAAACTCATAAAACATAAACTCTCAGGGAGTCGGTTAAAAATATTACACACGGAAGAGAAAGTAAATGCAAAAATGCAAAAAAAAATGAAAAAAAGAACTCATTATTTTCTTTATTTTGGTTTCTTGAAATAAATTTTACATAATTAAACTGGCCGTAGAAAGAATTTAATAAGAATGAAATTTTAGATATGCAAACAATAAAATAAAGTCAAAAATGAGTTAATGTTCTCATTTTGTATCGAAAAATATTAAACCATATTTACATTGGATTAATTAAATATTTTAATATTTGGTTTTCCGTTGATTTAAACAATATATTAATATCTATATTTATTTTTAATTAATTTAAATGAATTAATTTTCAAAAAATATCAGGAGCATAAACTCAGATTTTAGTTTCAGATGAAAGATTGACAAAATAAATTTTTTATGCTTTAGGAGTTAAATTAAATTAAATATAAAAATAAATAAATAGAAACTAAATTAAAAAATATAAATTAATTAATTTGATGTATGAAATTAACAAATTATAAAGTTAAATAAAAAATTTATTAAAAGGTAGCCAAAATATAAATTAAATAATAATTAATAACCCCAAGGTCACTATAAAAAAAAAGGAGAAAGAGGTTTAAAATTAGTTAATAGTTGTTTTAATAATGACAATTATGAAAAGTTTTATTGATTCACATTCTGACTCTAATCGTATTCTTTAATATCAAATTAACCATCAAAATCACTTGAAAAAGGCAGTGCCGAAAATTAATGAATATTAAAAAAAACATCGATATATTTATTGATTTATAGTCAAATTTTTAATAAATACAATGTCAATTGAAAAGAAATCAGTGTTGAAAATTAAAAAAAATTCTTATAATAAAGTTTTATTGACATTATTAATTGACATTATTATTGACTTTATTTTTAGCTAACTTTCATTGAAAAATCGATTTGAAGTTTTTCATTTGCAAAAGCTTGAAGTGCTGTAATTTCCATCCGTTTTGATCACAGTCGTTAATAATCTGTTTCTATATATAACTCATTATCTTCTTCTATATATATCTGAGATTATCACTTAAGGGGTGTTCGTATATTTTCTTTTGAGACATGTGAAAATTTTGTAAATAATACTATTTTAGTGACACTAAAGAATTTTAGCCATTCAAACAACAGGGTTTACAATTAATTAGAAGCATTAAAGTATTAATCTCTTAATTACAAAACAGTCCTGTAAAAGTTTTAGTGCCCACCGAAAATACTACTGACAAAATCCATCTAAAGACGGGTATTCTAGTTTATAAATATAATTTATTTAAATAATAATTATTATTATAATTTCTTTTAGTTAAAATTTAATAATATATATGAATCAATCTAGATAAACAATATCAGTTTTCATAATCAAATCAAACAAAATAATTTTGGTGCACATATTTTTGCCAATTTATCATATATTGTTGTAAAAATAACGTGAGTTTAAAATGTTAACTGATTAGAAGGTTTATATGTGAATATTTGCAAATGACCTTGAAATGAAAATATGAATGAAATTTAATTACAGTGCACGAGATCAGTGAAAAGAATTATTATTAATCTTACTTATATAATTTCAGTAATGTTTATTAATAATTTTTGGGTTTATTAGTTTTCCAGTAGGAAAGAATATTTGTCTGGCTCATTGTGTTCACCAATCAATTATTAAAACAACTATTTTGGAATTTTATTTATACCACAATTAAATATATTCATATTGTTCACTGGGTACATTTTCATTTTTTCTCAACTCATTTTGTAATACTTTGCTAAGGAAATATATCTTTTTAAATAACCAGGTTGTTAAATTATATCTCAATTTCATACGACTTCTCCCTGTGTCTTTAAATAGTTAACTAAAAATTCCTTTTTTTCTCTGATCTCGGATTTATATTTTGATATTTCTGTATCAAGAACAACATGTATCATCCCACTAATGATTTATATTTATAACATTTTTAAAAATAATTAATTTAATTCCTTACGTCTTAACCTTCTAAGGAACCCAGATACATATCTTATCATTTATCTTATCATTTATCTTATCAGATAACATAATTTCCAGTTTTATAATTGAATTAATTAATTTTTATTAATTTTTGTTCTATCCAAAAATTAATTTTTTTTGACTATTTTATGCAAAAAAATTCAATTTCAACATATGTTATAAAAATTTTTAATAGGAAAACTTGAAGTCATTTATCTGTTGATCTATTTGTCAAATCTGACTTCATGTGGAGTCCAAATAATTATTCCCCTCGTAACTTTGTAAAGGGAATAATAAAAACAAAACACCTTTAGAATTATTGAATAAAATTCTTTTTCAAAAAGGAAATCAATAAAGAAATTAAAGTGATATTACAAATTATTTTTAGGATTTTTAACAATGTTTTGATTTTTTCCCCAATTACCGGGATTGGCTTGTTTTTTAAATCATTTTCATCTGTCCACTAGTAAAATTTTACAAAAATGCATTTTTGACAACTCGAGAAATTATGGACCAATCAGACGTTTCTAACATTGCGGTGGCCAATCACATTTCAAATTGATTTTCCGATGGGTTCAAATCAATTGAGCGAGAAGATGTTAGGAAAGCATTTTTGAGATTTGATTTCAGATACCTTTATTTATTAAAGTTAAATTCTGTTTCTAATGGGCATTTTACGTATTTAGTGTATTTGTTCTTGATATATGTATAAAGTTTCAAGTGTTCAATCTACTTTTAAATAAGGGCTTATTTACGAATGGTCAGTCGTAATTTGCAAAAAGTAGAAACCATAAAATTCAAGTTTAATAGTGAAATCTTGAGTGTTTTCGTTGGAAAAAACAGCATCGTTTAACTTTATCCACTAAGTTTTCTTTGGTCCACTATTTATCTTATAGCATCTCACTCCATTCAGAACACTGCGAAACAAATAAATCAGAAATCCTGATCTGCGATAAAACAATGAATCGAAAGCTAAAGTGTATAATTTTACAGGTTATTATATATGCACAGATCCAAAATTTAAAAGTCTGTATGGTAGCCAGAATACTCATCATACAAATCAGTAAATATAGCGTCACAGTTTCAATTATAATATAAATATATATAGAGCCTGTAAGAGTCACTTTAAGGCCCAGATCAGGTAATAAATAAGGCCTCCAATGTACTAAAAATTCTTTAAAAATTGTACATTTTTGTTGATCAAATATTTATTAATCTAAAATAAATTAAAAAATCTGATTCAAAATATCAAAAAACAAAAACTAAATGTAATAAATAAAAATCAAAAAGCCCTTTCTTTTCGGAAAAGCGTAAATTAAAGGTAAGTCAAAAGTAGAATTACACCAAGCATAATGAAAATCTATTTTGAAATCTTTGAATTTTTTTGTATAATTTTTGATAGTATTGCTAGCTATGTATTGGGGGCCCCTGAATTCAGAGGCCTATATCAAGCGACCATTTTGCCTACTTCTATCTTTCCGGGCCTGAATATTTCGCTTTACAAGATTACAAAACACAGTAAATTTTAATAATACATTCATTTTTCATTGTGTTCAGTAGAATAATGTCGAGAATAAAATACATCTGTTGGGTGAGAGGGGTCGACCCATCGACATTTTTATTCTCACAAAAAACTACCGAACAGGTCCTAATAAATATAGGGCGAAAATGTATGCTGAAGTAAATGCAGAATTGAATCCAAATTCCCAAAGCATCCCCTAAAGACAATCCAGCTCTCAATATGCAATAACAATCGTGACATTCAACTGTTTGTGAGATATAGACAATAAACAACACCTTAACTTTCCTATTTTTTATCTAAATTTTGTGTTTATTGTAATACATTTAACAAAAACACAATATCACAAGCATTTGTTGAAAATAAATTAGGATTACATTGTATGGAAAAGGATTATTGATAATCAGGATATAAATTTAAATTAAGTAAATTTGTGATTAATAAATCTTAAAATAAAGACTTCATTTTGATATATTAATTTAACAATATAGGAATACCGGTGCAAGTTGAAATCCTGGTGAATTTCGAGATCTCAACATCATCAAGTGACTCCTCTATAATTATCTCTAGTGCTTAGTAATTTGGTTGTCATCAGACCAGGAAGCCTGATAACGTAAGTGTTTCCAGAGAGTTTCTTTCGTTTAATTTTCCCATACTAGAAATTGAGAGCTTGGAATGGTTCAGATACTCCACGCGCGAAAATCGATATAGTTTTTACGGATGTCTTGTCTCGTGGATTGCTTATTCTGTTGTTGATGACTTTTACTAGATGCATATTCTATTCGCCAAGCGAAACATTGTCTTTTCCTCCCGTGATCGCCTCCTACATTCATGTCGATAGTGCTCTGTTTTGTTAGAATATTATGTCGGTGGGAAAATGATGAATTTCCTCAGGAACAGTTGAGCTTTTAAAAGGAGTGTAAGGAGAAAGGATAAACAAAAGGTTTTCTCCTTCAGTTTATCTTGTGACGTATTCAGAAATTGTGTGGAGGACCTATAGCGTGTTGTAAAAGTAAATTGATTTTCACTGGTCAAGCTGAATATGATGAACTAATGCTATGGCATTTACAACTCTTATCTTACAATAGATAGCTACCCCTCGAGAAGTAGTATCTTGATTCTGAGTATAATGTACATAAAAGCATTGTATCTGTTCAACTTAAAAAAAAGTTCACTAGAACACTTAAAACCACATACCCATTGCACACCAACACATTGCTTCTCCATCTATGTTAGGCTAGTTAATTCTCAAGGGTTAAAAGTTCTTAGATCATCTATGTGTGGAAAATAGATAGATCAATGATTCTCAAACCGGTAAGCCAAGGAAACTTTTCAAAACTAATTTTATCCGTATAGTTTGATAGATATTTCTTTTATTAACCCTCTTTCGACTCGTTTAACACTTATGCACCATTGTATTTTTTGTCTGAATTAAACGCTTTGCCGTTTTAAACCCTGCGGATTATTTGTACGGCCATACACTACAGGCTGCGAAAATTATATCAAAAACATAATCTAAAAACATTTTGTCACACTGAACACTCGATCTTAGTACAGAGTCAAACCCGTTAACGCCCTCATTTAGTAGTATAGCGTGCGTTATCTCAGCAAGTTGTCTCAGTTAAAGGACTTAAAGAGTTATATTGAGTTTATATGGTGTCATTTAATTTTCTAATGCGTAAGTATAGTGCTCGCATCTGTACCGAAGGAAAATGTAATAATACCATTACATTTGTTCACTTTACTCGAGCACTTTGAGTGACCCACCATATTTTGTGATTTGGTATTCCCATGTCCCTTAGAAAAAATGTTTAATATTAATTTTTATATACTAATTATAAGTTTTGTAAAATATGATCGAATATATTAGAATTTTTCATAAACTTATTTCGAAGTTAATTAAATTTTTAAAGTATACGTATTTCAAAAACTTTTTAGCGCTAGATGTATTATTCTGTGCAATTTTATAAATTTGTTAAATACTTTACTGCAAAATAATAAAGAGCGAGTTTGAGAATAATGCAAATCTACTCTAAATTGTATTTTATTAAATAAATTATGCTATTTTTAATAAAACTTGAATGATTTTATTCCACTTTAAATTTCGAAAATGTAAAATTTCCTCAACTGAAATTGTGGATGTGTAAACAAATGAAGCTGATTTAATCAACCAATCAAATGACAGAAATGAATCGGGTAAGAGAATAATTGCTTCTCATTGAATGGGAATACACCTAATTCCGAAATTTAATAACTTCTATAATCTAAAAAAAATCAATAAATATATATTATAGGAACACACAAACTTACCTGTGTGTAGAAATTTATTGTTCCGAAATTTAGTACACCTAATTCCACCTGTTAAAAGTCTCTATAATACATGTTGGTGTGTTCATCAATCGATGACTCACCATTTATGAGAGTGTTTATTTCATTTTTTGATTTTCAATTCAATTTTATTTATGATTTTAGAAGTTTTTTAAATTTAAGTATATTTTAAGGCTTGAATTTTGATTTTATATAATTATGAGATCATTATTCAAGCTCTTAAATATTACTTGTAATCAGCATTTATAATATATTGATAATTAAATTTCAGGTGCTTTTTTAGGTATTTTATGATATGTTATGAATTTGGAATTATTTCAATAAAATGTAAGTTATATATATTTTTAACTAAAAAGAAACAAAATAATCACCAAACACATTTATTTTTTTAAGAAATAATGGTTCCAATCGATTTTTTGGAGATTCCCAGTAATCTTCCAAAATCTTTATAATTTTCTCCATTTTCATATGCATTGATGAGATGGATTTTGTCATTTTCTGAAATTCTTTGAAAATATTATTTTTTTAAAATAAGTTATTAAAATTTACGATTTTCGAATTTTTTTCTTCAATTCCAAAGATGTCGATGGAACTTGTTGAATATCTTCACACAAAGGCGTTTGACTAGAAATATCTGATATGCTGTAAAATATTTTAATTATTTGTAATTAAATAAAAAATTCTTACATTGTCAGATCTTCACCTTCACAAAATGGAAATGTATCCAAAGAAATATCTGAAAATCTAAAGAAATATTAACTTCAAAAATATTTTATAAATAGATCTTACGATGTTTTGTCGTCCATTTCTCGAAAACTCAAAGTTGAGTTGTCAGATTCAAAATCCAAATTTTTTTCAGCCATGAATTTTAATAATTTTAAATTAATGATATGTTAACAGTATGTTAATGACTCTCTACTTTCGGAATAAAAAAAGCTATATTAAATTTGCGTGTATTTTATATTATGTGTGCTGTGTTTGTATGTAAAATTATTTTTCTGTCACTTTCTCAATTCCTAAAATAAAACTTTTAACATTCGGAACATTAAATTTTTGCACACAGGTAAGTTTGTGTGTTGCTATAATATAATTTTATCGATTTCTTTTAGATTATAGAAACTTTTATATTCTGGATTTAGGTGTAACTTTATTATAGGTTTTGTGAAGGTGAGAGAAAAATAACTGAACACACCAACACAAAACCCATAATGAAAAATGCATGCAAAATTCTTCTATTGGTTTTTGTTCCGAAATAAATAACTGTTAACATATTGTTAACATATTGTTAAAATATAATTATTTTAAAATTATTAAAAAATGCAAGAAAATACTTTTAATTTAGATTCCGACAGCTCTACCTTGAGCTTTAGGGAAAAAGAAGAAAATACAATGTAAGTTTTATTCATTAAATTACAAAATATTAAAATATTTTATAGTATTTGTGAAGGCAGCATTTCAAATATTGAAGGTCCTTCGAGATCTTTTGATTTACAGAAAGAAAAAAGCCATCGAAAATGAGCTGCAGAAAGAAGATTATAAAAATTTAAAAAACTATTTCATTCATGTACGCCGATTTTTTCCTAAATGACTTAAAAAAAGAAATGTGTTTGGTGATTACTTTATTTATTTATAAATATAAAAATATCTAACTTACATTTTAGCGAAATAATTCCATATTAATGAATAAAATATCATAAATTTCCTAAAAAACACCTGAAATTTAATTATTAATATATTTATAAATGATAAATTATAAATGATGACTAACAGTAATATTTAAGAACTTGAATAATGATCTCATAATTATATAAAATCAAAATTCAATTCTTAAAATATACTTGAAATTAAAAAAATTACCTGAAAACCATTTTTGTTGCTAATAAATTATTGAATAAATGAAATTGAGTAACTTCATTTTCACCTAAATGGTGACTCACTCAACTCGTGTGCACACCAACGTGAATTATAGAGGTTACTCAATTTCGGAATTGGGTGTAATGTGACAATTCATTATTCGCCACCAAACATCAAACGCCACTGAGAACCGTTTCCTATAATATAGGAAAAAATCAATAATCAAATCAATAAGTTTCAGAAGCAACACATGAAAATCTGAAGATTCTTCAACAAAGTGAAACTTGGAATTATTGATCGATTCCAGTAAGTCACAATTTTAAGATTTTATTTTAATTAACTAAAGCTACAGTGCAAAATTTATAATTTTATTACTTATTCATTTTTATTTTATTTTAATTTTTTAATAGAAAATATATATTTTTATTCTTCAAAATATTTTAAAATTAATATTTACATTGAAAATTTATAAGAACTTTTTTCTCCCAATTTCACCACTGATTATTTTTTCCATTGAATTTATTAAAAAGAGAGCCTGGATATATCCATGTTTTTTGATACTCACGAATTTTTGGCACTGCCTTTTTCAAGTGAATTTCGAGTGAAATTCACTTGAAATAGGCAGTGCCGAAAATTCGTGAGTATCAAAACACATCGATATATTACTCATTTATAGTCTTCAAGCTCTCTTTTTACTTGAAAATTTACTTATTAATATTATTTTCAAAGGTAATCCTGTAGTTAATTGTCCAACTTTATTTTATGTTACTTTCAATCTATATATATAGTAGTGTTATTGAAAATTGATTTATTATTGAAATAATTTATTCAAAAAACGACATTGAGATAGAAGATGAACGGAGAATTGGACAGGAAGCTCAAGGGACAATTTGCTACAAGTCACGAATTTTCCCATTCATATTTTCATGAGTTTTGTTTCAGAAACTGCATTCGCCCTGGGCACATATTTGAAACTTTTTTGAAAAGCTGTGGCAGACCCAGTGGCGGAACTTCAAAATTTGGGCCCCCCGCGCAATGTAAAATATTTCCACTTAAATTTTTCGGTTAAAGTTTAATACATAGTTATTCACAGCAGCCGCTATTCAATGATAGTTTTATGTTTGTAGGCAAATATAACTGCGGGAAAAAAATTTCAGAAAATGATTGTAAATATTTTTTTAGTAATAATTTTGGGCCCCCTATAGCTGGTGGGCCCCCGCAACGCAGGGTCCTGCGTCCACTAGTTACGCCACTGGGCAGACCATTAGCCATTTAGAAGCGTATAGCATGTAATTTGGCAGTTAAATTTAATTTAAACTTGTACTCGTCTTTATTTTACTATTTATAACTCAAAATAATTTGGAACGATAAACTACAGGATTACTTTTTTAAAATTAATTGGAATATAAAATTGTTGAGGTCTGTAAATTAAAATTAAAAATTTAATTCAAATAGAAAGTAAGCGAAGAAAAAAGACAAATAAAAGCGGGATCGCGCACAGAATCAATAGTAAAGGAAAGTGTGATGGAAACAGTATTAGAAAATGCCAAAAGCAATTACGAAAGGCAAGAATCCGGAAATTCGAGAAAAATCAATAAATGGAAAAATCATCGAAATCGAATGGGAAAAACGGGACAGGTATAGATTAGCTAATGGTCAACAAGATGATGGTTAGGGATTTATCAGAAAATGGTTAGGAAGGGTCGAAAAACATTCAAATGTATGAAAACAGAAAAACGTTAATTAATTAATTAATTGGCTAATGGAAAACCCGAGCTAATGGGAAACCCGAGCCAATGGAGAGCCCGAGAGATAAAGGAAACCCGAGCTGGGTAAACAAGAAGAAAAGCAAACAGAAGGAAGATTTGGGCCCATTAGCTTGACACAATGAGTAATGGGAAAAGAGTAAGGAGAAGATAGCGCGCGTAGGAAGACCGGTAGGGCCATTAATTATCTGGATTCGTTGGACCATTATGGGTGACAGCCGAAGCAAACACGTAGGAGAAAATGTCAAACGAAAGATTGGCTCGGCAATAACCATTTGTCATCCTGATTTTGAGGAGTATATAAGCAAAGGGAAAATCAGAGAAAATCGGCATTTTGCCTCAGCTAGGGTTCGAAGAATTAGACTGTAGGGAAAGCGGGTAGACGAATTAGGGAAAGTAGGGAAAAGAAGAAATAGATATAAGAGTACGGAAAGGTGAAAAGGAATCAAACCAAACAGAAACCGAGGAAAACGAGAGTCAAGAGAATCTAAAGGACAAAAAGGTGAATATTATTTGTTTGCAAAGCATCAACGCCGAGCGGAGAATCGTATAAAACTTTGATCAGTAATTGTAGCGTGATAATAAATTGTGAACCTGTTGTTTCAATATACGTTGGGTCGTTCATTGTTTTGATTTAAAGAACACTAGGAGTCAGAGAGAACCGACTTGAAATAATCCAAAACCCAACAAAATTATGCTTTGAAAACAGAAATACTTTTTAGACTTTCTATAATTAAATTTTAATAAATATGTTGTTATTATCTATTATCTATACTCTAATATTGTAATAGCGTACTCGTAGGAGTTTTTCCATCAGTGAGATTGAAATTAGCTAAAGCCTCATATTTTTCCATGACGTTTTCGATGACCTTCCCTTCAGCAAAATTGGACTTATCAAATTTTAGCCAGTTACTTATGCCAAGGGGTCCATTCAAGCGAATTATGTCATTGCCGATCGGGTTTATTGGGCTCTCTCTACATCGTCCGTAAATTATCGGCTTGCTCATTCTTGTGCGGGTTGGTGTCCTTGTATTTCATAGGGTGGCGGTTTTTTACTGATTGCCATACTAGAATATTATTATGGCTGCGCATGACATTAAAATAGGAGATCTAGTCTATATAAACCATTGGTTCCCAAAATTATTTGATCTACCGCCCCCTTTCCACAAAAAATATTAATTAGCACCCCCTGGATTTATTTCAATTTTAATAGCATTTAAGCAGAAATATATATTAGTTGCATATTCTAAAAGAATCTGATTGATCAGAAAAGGAAAGTGATTCCCAGATGGGGAATAATTAACAAATATGGAAAGTGAGGATCAAGATAGATAATGATGGTACTAATAAGGAACTTAGTGATTAGTAAAAAAGGAGGTTATATAATATTTAAATATCTCTTTAGACGCTCAATCGTACTGAGCAGGTTAGGATTGCTACAATTTGATTGCATACGGCGTGCGGGCTATACTACGAAATCTATGTTAAGTATTTTAAGTTTTTATACCATCATACAGGGTAGAAATATAAACTAATTATTCGTTATTGTGTGGTAGGTAGGTTTTAATTTTAGTGAAATTTAAAATATAAATGAAATTACAAATCTACCATCACCCCCCCACCCCCATTTTTTTGGGCCTTTTAACGCCCCCTCTAGGTCTCAAACGCCCACAAGGGGGCGTTATCACCCACTTTAAGAAATACTGATATAAAAACCAGAACCAAAAAAGGATTGTCAACGAAATTGCAACGACCGTTTAAACTTTAAAGGACCATATCTGTATGCGATACTACAGAGACTAATTTAAAATTGCGTCCACAAAACAATAAAAAGGCCTGAACAATCATCGTTCATGTAAAAAGATGCAACAAAGATACTAGCAGAAGATTGAGATCAAAACTAAATTAAGATGCTTTATCACCCCTTATCACAAGTACAAGTCGGAATCTTTTCTTTTTTCTACAATAGACAAAAGATTTTCTGATCTATCATAACAAGTTTGGTTGGGAAATTTTCATCTGCAACTCTAAGATTTAGGCTAAACTCTTTCTTTCAGCTTTTTAATATTAATGCCATACGAGTTGACCATGTTAACATCTTTTGAGTAAAGAGTCGGAAGTAATGCATATTTTTTGTCAAGAATTCCTAATAGTTTTTCATTTGTGACTCCTGCAGATGTATCAATGAGTTTGCAAGTCAGTAGCATTCTTGACTATTAAAATGATATCATCGGAATTGGGGTATTTGAATTTCAAATATCATCTTTTTCATTCTTCGGAATAAAAAAGTTTATAACCAAGTTAAAGGAATAATTGGTATTAGGAATTCTTGATGGACACCTTTTAGAGGTAGTAAATGGGTCACATTAGTAATGAATTTATTCACTTAAAAATGCATCTCTTAAAAATGTACCAGGTATCGCTTATCTCTAAACGTTCATCTCGATCACATAGAGCTTCAATCGCCGCCCACATTCAACAAAACTTTCTTTCACTACCTCAACTGCAGTACAATCAGGACCCATCATGTTCTTGATAGTATTTTCATTGAGACTACAGTGTGGTTTATTAAAACATCCTATCGATGAGTAGCAGCAGCAACGAAGGAAAACATTGTCTCAAGAGTTCCATAAAAGTCACACGCGAAGCATTTTGAGCAAAAGAGTATTGGTCACACAAGTTAAGCAAGTATTCCACACATCTATTAAAATAACTTTCCTGCTCTTTCTTTTCAAAATAGCTTGTACACTCCCATGAGTTCCAGTCATAATTTTATCATTCACAATGATTAAGAATATCAGAACTGAGATCAATAGCTTTTCCCTTTCAACGGTAAAATCTCAGAAATACATATATCTTACTTCAAGTTTCCTATTGTGGATTTTCACATATCTGATCATTTTGGACACTTCAGGTGTCTTTTGATGAACCATGGCCATCACCTGGTTTCTTGACATATTGAAGTATAGATCTGCGTAGTGTTGAGAGTAATTAATTTTTTTCTTTTTTGGTGTTCTTTATTTAAATACTCAAACAAATTATATTTGAAAGTCTTTTTATATGGAAAAATGACAGACTTACAACATTAATCTATGTTATTCATTACCCTTATTGAAAAACCGTCATTAATTATTTGGTAATTACTTAACTGGCCAACCAGTTACTTACATTATTGTCAATAAGAGATCCCAAGGTCGGTTTAGCAGTATACTTATTAATCAGGAACAAAGAGGATTCAATAAACTTCGTATTATCCACAAGTAATATTTCTGAAAAACAAGCAGAAGTATTGGAACGACCATTAAAAAAACTTACCAAGGTCTAATTTTCATCTGAGTAGCGAAGCAAATTTAAGTATTTTGTCTTTAAATTTTCTTTAAGGAAATGTCGTGAGAAATTCGATCAAATCCTTTGAATTATTAATTTTCTTTTTACTTTGAAAAGAATCATTTTGTAACACCTCTATCATTAGACATCAGGCAGCATTTGGGGTGAAGTCCTGACTTAAACAATTTCCAAATGTTAGCTAAGTTGCTAGCATAGCCAATTTGATAATGCCTATTATCATTATTTCTTTCAATAAATTTCAAAAGAGTTTCAGAAATTAAGGAACTCCCATACCAACTGAAGATAAGTTTTCTCACTGACTCCTCCTGAAATTTTAAAATTTTATGCTTAAAAACTGATTTCAAAAAATTTAAATTTCGAATAAAATTTCAATAAAAATTCAAACCGATATTCCTACAATTGGAAAATCATGCAGATTAGTTTGGATTCTTGTACAAATTAAACCTCTCACAAAGGATAAAAGTACCAAACAAGCTGCTGACATAAAACTTACATTTTAAAATGTGAGTCAAATGAAAAATAAAAATTAGCGTAACTGGGCTAATTTATTTTTGGTGCCCTGACAAATTGACAAATTTCAGCTTTACGACTTTTTCAATTGTTAGAAAAAAATTTCAGTTACTTAAAATCTTAAATCGATCAAGTATTAATAATATTCGATTAATTCTTAAATCGCTTGCGAAACACTACAACTTTACAGCAAGTGTAGACTGTGCAGTTTTGTTGTTTTTTCCCTTCCTATCCCGGTAGACTGCAGTGTTGCTAATAAAATCATATTGACATTTGTATGATAAGAATCCCCACAAAAGCAACAAACATAATAAAAATATTATAATGGTTTAAATTAAATATATTTAAAGATAATTAATTATTAACTATTATTTTATCGAGGATAAAAGTGAAATACTTATTTAAATAAAAATTAAAAAATTAGAAATTTAGCGGTGCCCTTGACAACTACCCCAATGCCAAGCCGTTGTTCCGCCACCGATTGAAATTAACAATTTACGTGATATTGCTGGAAATTGTGGTTATTAAGGAAATGGGCACCTACCAGCGAAAATTCACCAAAAATAATTTTCCCGACTTTTTCTATAAGTGCCCTAATGGGAATAGATATTTTTCATATTTTGTCTCTTTCTAAATACCATTGTCAAAATGTTTAACAAAATTACTTGTTCATATAAATTATAGTTTTCCTATTTTATTGGTGGAAATGTTATTCTAATTTTATTTTTAATGGTCTCAATTTGTGTCTTTAAGTATCACAAAGTTTGTCCACAGCGATCCGCTATATAATATACAAGCTCTTAAGCAACCTAAATACGGAATATTGTACAGTAAGGAAGCGGAATAATAAGTCAATATGAATTATTTTTTATACATTTTAATAAGAAAATATCGTTATAATAAAATTAATAAATATTTCATTTACAGGACAAATGGGTGATATATTGCCGATATTATAGAATCGCGGTGATCCCACTTACATCCTAATGAAATTCTTATACAATACTTTTTCTATTCTTTTGAAATTTTCTTTTATCGACCGTGTTCGTTCTTTCCATGAAGTAAATGAATATTTTATTTTTCTATAACAAATTTCCCTATAATAAACCTCAATAATTATAATTAAATTTGTTGAAATTGTAATTATTATGTTTGAATATTTATTTTTTCTATTGTTTTCGGAAATTTATTAATAAAAAAACATTCAATTTTTTAACCAATTGAATCATATGATAAATATTTGTCAATAATAATTATTTTATTATTTATTCTACACTTTGCACTGGGGGCTTAGTAACAGTTATTACGTAACTGAGAAATTGGAATAAGTTTTTCAGAAAATCGAAATTTTTTTCGACATCTGGACTTATCTCGAGTGTCTGTAATCGTTACAAGTGGATCATTCTACGAAGACATTTTAAATAAATATGTGAAAATAGATAAGCAATCATCAGGACATTAAGGTGCATATTTGATCTATCAAGATTCTGAGAAATATTATTATTATTATTATTATTATTATTATTATTATTATTATTATTATTATTATTATTATTATTATTATTATTATTATTATTATTATTATTATTATTATTATTATTATTATTATTATTATTATTATTATTATTATTAATACTATTATTATTATTACTATTATTATTATTAATACTATTATTATCATTATTATTATTATTATTATTATTATTATTATTATTATTATTATTATTATTATTATTATTATTATTATTATTATTATTATTATTATTATTATTATTATTATTATTATTATTATTATTATTATTAATACTATTATTATTATTATTATTATTATTATTATTATTATTAGTATTCTTATTATATTATTATATAATTTTATTAAAACAATTCATTTGCAAAAATCTTTCAGTAGTATTATCCACATTTATAATTTTTAATTAAAAGGTCAGTTTTTAAAAAAGCTTAGATTTTTTTTGAGATAAAATTTACCATTTTTTATCAGATGAAATTGTTTTTATAAAGAAAGCAATTTGAATATTTATCTAATTGTTTAATTTTTATTTAAATTAACTTTGTCATTAAATTTGTATTAAATCATTAATTTAATTAATATTATACAAAACTAACAAAAAATTCATTTCGATTATAGATCAATATTTATGTACTAAATTAAAATTTATTTTATTTTAAATTTATCTTTAAAAATAATAATACTTGGTGATATTACAGGGCACTTGAAAGTGTTTGTTTTGATCAATAATTATTATGGATTTTCAATTGGTTCCGGTGCTTAATTGCCAGATTATTTTATCATAATGATAATAAAATAATAACAATAATAATAATAATAATAATAATAATAATAATAATAATAATAATAATAATAACAATAATAATAATAATAATAATAATAATAATAATAATAATAATAATAATAATAATAATAATAATAATAATAAAATCACGTAGGCAACGAATTCTATTTTGGTATTTTTAAAAATAAAAGTCGATCACGTACGCCGTTCAAATACAAATTATTTCAACATCAAAATAATTTTTTCGTCGCATTAAAATCAATGTTCTTCAATATAGTGAGAAAGAAATAATTTTTCTCCCTAGTAACTAAGATGAGAAATTTTCGATAATTTCCTGGAAATCTTTTAGAAAAATACATACAATTTATGTATGTATTTTTTTAAAAGATTTCCAGGAAATTATCGACAATTTCTCATCTTATTTACTAGGGAGAAAAATTATTTCTTTCTCACTATATTGAAGAACATTGATTTTAATGCGATGAAAAAATTACGCAGTGAGGAATATCTACGATTCTATTTTTATTCTGCTGCCAAATAGAAATTTCCATCGGGAGGTGTGCTTGTTGAACACAAAACTACTGTATATACACACCAACACACTTATACATAATCTCGATGTTCATTGGTTGAAATTAATATTATATATACTGAGTTATTTCTTTCTCAATTTATTATTAATATTATTATTATTAAATTTATATTTATTCTAAATATTGGATTTAATAGAAAATAAAATGGGCGATGAAAGTTTGGTTCTAAATCCACACCAAGGAGTATGATTTTGATTTTTCCGTGAACCATTTAAAATTAATATTTTTAAATTCAGAAAATTTCTCCCACTCTGATCCTAACGGTTTTTCTCACATGCTTTGGATCATCGTTGTTATACGGCTACAATATGGCCGTTATCAATCTGCCTGCAGATGTTAGTCATTGGTTTATTTAAATTTTAATTCATATATTTTTTTGTATATAATTTGTATATAATTTTTATATAATTTGTTGTGTTTATTTTCATTGAAACATATGCAAATAAACTGAACATAATTCGCAAACTTTTGTTGACATTTTAACTAAATACTCATCGATTACTTCATACATGCTATTTTAAAATTAATTAATTAAATTTAATTTAATTAAAAAATTTTTAATAAAATTTTTAATAAAGAATGTCAACCGAAGAAAATTTTATTGATTTTTTTCTGAATTACTTTAATTACTTTTAATTAATTACTTTTTCCGGTAATACATTTGGAAAAATACATTTGAAAATAATTTTGAAAATTTTTTATTTAGAGAATCAAATGTTTTCTCAACCAGACTGTGCTAAACGTTCCGTGCAAAGATGCATACGACACATTGAATCCAATGTTTAATTCTTCGATCATCAGCGGCGTGAAATCCGGATCAATTGACGCAAACTTTCTTTATGCGCAAACGAGTACGGTTTTCGTTATTGCCGGCGTACTTGGAGCCTTCTCAACTGGTTGGATAGCGGATTTAGTTGGGAGGTAATTTTATTAAATAGGTAAATTTTATAAATGTAAAAATTTCAGACGAAACGGATTATTGATGAATCACATTTTTGTAATTATTGGGGCTATTATTAATGGACTGACGGTAAAAACAAAAATTGCTTCCTTACTTTTTGTTGGACGATTTTTCATTGGAATCAACGCCGGTGTAACTGTTGGTCTGGCATCAATGTACCTAACAGAAATTGCACCAAGGGCATATCGTGGGGCCATCGGAGCTTGTCATCAACTCGCAGTTACTGTCGGAATCGTTCTCGGATATCTATTGACCATGACCCATACACTAAATACAGAATCATTATGGCCAATAGCTTGCGCCTGCACTGCCATTCCGGCTATTTTATCACTAATCTTTTTGCCACTGTGTCCTGAAAGTCCGAGATTTATATTTTTGAAGCAATTCAAAGAAGATCTTGCTAGAAAAGAGTTTATTAGATTAAATCAAATGGAAGATGTTGATGTTTTCTTGGGAGAACTCCGAGAAGAAGTTGAAACCGCGAAAAATCAACCGAAGTTCAAATTTTTCCAACTATTTACTCAAAAAGATTTAAGAATGCCACTAATTATTGCCTGTCTCATTCAAGTTATGCAACAACTTTCGGGAATCAATGCAGTAGGAATCTTTAATAATAATAATAATAATAATAATAATAATAATAATAATAATAATAATAATAATAATAATAATAATAATAATAATAATAATAATAATAATAATAATAATAATAATAACCACAATTATAAAATACTTTAATTAAGGTTATCTCCTACTCAAGCTCAATGTTAAGTACAGCCGGAATTCCAGAAGTTTACAGCCAGTATTGTGTTATAACCATTGGAATTCTCAATGTTATCTGTACCCTTTCTTCTTTACCTCTTCTTGAAAAATTCGGTCGACGAACATTATTATTATGGCCATCAATTTTATTGGCGGTTTCATTACTTCTTCTAACCATCACTGTCAATTTGGTAAACGCACCTGGACTTTTATCGTTAAGCAATCAGAAAATCGTCGGTGGAATTTCTGTTTTCTTCATAATGACATATATCATTGGATTTGCTTTCGGACTTGGTCCAGTCCCTGCTTTGATTGTTGCGGAAATCTTCCGGCAAGAACCTCGTGGAGCAGCTTATTCAGTCAGTCAAGCCATTCAATGGGCTGCTAATCTCATCGTTCTATTCAGCTATCCCAATATGAATGTAAGTAGCATTGTAATTTGTTTAACTGAATTAAATTCTAAAATAAAATTAATAAGTTTTCGAGTTCAAGTGCCTTATTTTTTTCACCTTTAAAATTACATTTTCTCAACATATCATGTCTAGAGAGAATTCAAATCTGACATTTGACACAAATTGGTTTGACAATAACATTAGTAAAAATCTTTTCCAACTTAACTAAAGGTCAATTTAGGAGCTGTTTTAAAATTTCATACAGCCTTTTCAATTATTATTATTTACTCTTAAATTGGATGAAGGAGCACGTATTATCCCATCGCACTCACAAGTACCTGTCCTGTACAGTACGATGAAAGGAATCGAAAACAAATGAAAGAAAAAACTCAAACTTTATGGCTATGAAAAAATGAAATGGTTTTTAATTTTAAATTTTAACGTTGGATAATTTACAATACATTTTTAAAATTTAATTTGTTTTAATGCTTTATATTATGTTTCCCTATCTTAAAATTATCTTTACTATTTGACTGCTTATTTGATTTTTATATAGAAAATTAAATTAAACCAGACTTTTTTTAAATTAGAGACAAATTTAATTATCTCCCAGTGTTGGGAAATATAAATATAGAGTTTTATTTATTTTATACAATTTCAGCCAATCAAAATAGCTCAGAATTGTATATGGAAAATAAAATGTCCCTTCGGTTTAAGTGTCAAAATCGTTTCTAATAAAATCTCCACCAAAACCTCAAATATCCGCTTTCTTTTCCACCTTTTAAAAACTCTATTTAAAAACAACCAAAGTGAAATTAAAAGTTTTTCTGTGGCACTAAATTTTGTAAAGATTGATATAAAATAAATGACATAGAAAGATGATTTTTTGGAATATATTACAAAGGATTATTATTAAAAATTTTTTCATAAATTCCAGAAAGCTATTGGTGGTTATTCATTTTTACCGTTTTTGGTCGTCGTCATCATCTGTTGGGTATTTTTCTTCTTATTCATGCCAGAAACGAAAAACCGCACATTCGATGATGTTGCCCGTGATTTGGCCTTCGGCACGACTGTGATTGGCAAGAAAAAGACTCAAGAATTGAATCGCCCAATTTACAAGAAAGTAGCAACAGATGAGAACAAATCTGATGACATTTTGTAGAGTCACCCGACGTCATTAAATGTAATTATTCATGGATCAACAACAGAATGCTTACTAATATATACATTGTGATCTGTAGTTATTTATGAACTATATCAGTCTTTTCACATATGATATCAAAATATATTTATGTGACTCGTAGTAATTAAATGTTTGTCCTTTATTCATTTGTTGTTTAAATTCCCATTGTTATGATTTGATAAATATTATGTTTTGTTTTAATATTTCTTGGTTTTCAAAGTTTTTATTAAAATATCATAAAATTTTTTTTATTTTTTATTATAATTATTGTTTATTGTAAATTTTGAAAAAAAATCGTTTATGTCGGAGTTCTTAGTATTTAACACATCTATAGTTGACTAAAAATAATAAGAGATAATAAAAAATTCCTATACGAAAATATATTTATTTCAAAATAACAACGTTGGTTAAGGTTAATTAAACAAAATCTTTTAATGCAGATTTTAAACTTTCAACAATCATTCAATACAATATACAATTATTCAGTTCATTAAAAATTTTATTTTAAAGTTTCTTTTACATTAAATATTATCTCACTAATTATGTGCTTAACATTATTTTTTACTAAAAAAATATTGTTGAATGGAGTAAGTAATGGTAATGACACAATCCATTCTTTCCCAAGACAAAAAAACAAACCAAAATTGATTATACATTTCTAATTTTAATAAAAAACAATAAAGATTATTACAAAATTAAACTTTTTTATTGCAAAATGTAATTTTTATTATGAGTTTATTATAAATTCATATATTTATTTATTATTATTAACGATGTCAAAGTTTTGATTAGTTGTCCATTAATGAACTGATCAACAGATCTCTTGTGAAAGATTTCTGAAAATTTAAAGACAAAATTAAATGGATATTCTAAATGTTTAAAAGTTTGAAATTAACAGAAAATAGTTATCTTAATTGTTATATTGTAAGAAGTCCTGACATCCAGCACAAACTTTTTCAATCAACTGTATATGGCGTGTATTCTTCTGCAATATATCAATGTTACTCATTCTATTTCCTTTAGTTCTTTTCGGTCATTATTATAATCAAGGCCATCAAATATCATGTATATATCAACTAAATACTTGAAGATCTTCCAATATTGCAGTGACCATTCCTAGTTGTTAGACAATTGTCACCTCAGGGCAAGTATTCAAGAACCTCTCATCTGGAGATTCTTGAGATACTTGACGAATTACATATAATACAAACAATATCAACACTAATAGCATTAATAACCATGTCATAGTAAATATGATAACAAAGTAAGATCCATAATTATAATATGACTTTTAATTATTTCAGATGTTTTTATAGTGATTATTATGAAATTATAAAATTTTAAAATTTCCGTAAAATATTGAAAACATTTACACTTTGAGATGTGGCTGGTTTTATAAATGCAGTCAACTTGATCAATTCGCAATATTCAAGTTTCATTGCTCATATAACAAAAGAAGATGTTGTTGCAGTAAATAAAGGGGAAATCAATAAGAATCTAACTTGCAATTAAATATATTAATCAATAATCTGCCAGATGGGCGTGCTGCAGCCGTGTAATGGAAATTTTTGAATTACATAATAACTGTAAGATGGTCTATAATCATCTCTAAAAAAGCCTCTACTACAGAGTGTCACATGATATTTTTTCATATTATAGTGAGAGGGTCTCCTTGATCTCAGGGATTTTGAATACATAATCCGGCTATCGCTATTTAAGGTGCCAGGATTTTCGGTACATATAATTTATGGTCCAATATTTTGATTAATCTGATAACGTAAAAGTTGACAATTAAGTAAATTATGGTCTATATTTTAAAATTAAGTAATAGATTTTAAATAACTAAAGTATAATTTTTTAAATTAAAGTAAATTAGTGTAATAATTTAACATTTACTGTCAGATATTTCGAACAAAAATAATAATAACAATAATCAAACAAACAGATACCAAGTACTTACAACTAGGTACCTACAACCAGGTATCAAGTACTTACAACCGACTAACAACACATAAAATAATAAACATTAAAGATAAAATAACGATACAAATTTTATTCAACATCACATATTTGCTTATATTAATCTCTTCTTAATTCGGCAAGTAAAATGTGTACTATTTCTTATATTCTTGACAAAATCTAGAAGGTCAACCAGATACTGACAACCAGATATCAATCACTAACAACCTGGTACTAACAACTATATAAACTATCTACCAAGTACTTATAACCAAGTACTTATAAACAAGTAACAACAGATAACACAGAAAAATAATAATAATTAATTACAAAATAAAGTTTATTAATTATGAGATGTTTACAGCTGAGAATTAAATATTTCAATGATTTACTAATTAAGGGGTTATAGGGGTCGTGTGTCTTTGGAAACTGTTGGTATGATGAATTTCCCCAAGTGTAAACCACAACAATATGTTGACTAAACTGGAAAATATACTATTATATTTTTCAAAAATGGTAAATGTCGTATAATGGGTTGTTAGAAACCTATCGAATTCGATTTTCTTTGTTTTAATGCATTATAATTATATTTTTTAGATAAAATTTTCATAGCTATTAAATTCTGTTTTGTCTAAAGCATTACTTAACAAACCATAATAAATTCAATCTTTATTTCTTTTTCCCAATTGAAAGATGAAAAAATTAAAATCATAATAATTTTGAGCTAAATAAATTACATTAGAATTATTATGTTTACCTCGAATAAAATAAGTTTCCATAATTTGTTGATTTTTCATATTGACAGACTCATCGAAAATTATTAAATTTCTACGTGTCCAATTTAGTTTTTCACAAGGAATGGTTTTTATTATGGTATTTATTTCATGGTATTTATTACTCATTAATATTCACAATTCTATCTTGTGCCTGAAATAAACTCACAATATCTTGTTTTAATAGACCACAATTAAACCTATGAAAAATTATTTGCATTTCAGGTTGATCAATAGTTTTACTAAATCCATAAAATCAGGGGTTAAAATTATTTTTAATAGTAATTCTTTTTTTCCAGAACCAGAACTTCCAATAATCAACATTCTAAATGAATTTGGTAAAATAGGATCATGTTTGAATTTCACAATGTATTTATTTCAAGTTGGCATGAAGGCCATTTTATTAATAAAAAATTTGTTCTTTATGGAGTAAGATAAATTCCATCTCATTCAACATTCACTTGAATTTTTAAATTAAAGCAAATTATGGGTCTAAAATTGAATTACAGTAATCAACAGGCTCAGATTTTTCTGGAAAAAAAAACTGGAAAATATACTATTATATTTTTCAAAAATGGTAAATGTCGTATAATGGGTTGTAAGAAACCTACCGAATTCGAGAATTTACAATATAATATCAAAGATATTCAAGTTCAAAGTCTTACTATCGCTACCAAGGTTGAACAATCTATTAATTTGAATAATTTAGCAAAGTTATTAGATGGAGATGTATATATGAGCCTAAATTATTTCCCGCTCTGCGTTATACAAAATATAACCCACTGTGTGTAAATATTTTTTCGAGTGGTAAAATAATAGTACTAGGAATTAAAAATTAAGATTTTCATACTATTGTTGAAGGAATTATAAACGATATAAAGGATTTGATTAGATCTTTAGCAATTTCTACAAGTATAAGTAACGAGGATTTGCTTGAATATTTATTCAACAATGACTGAACATGATGGTAACTGTTTTTTATTTTAAATTTGTTGATTTTTGTTTAGAAACTATACTAAAAACTTTGATTGATAAAATTGAAGAATTTTATCCGAATTTGAACAATCTCATAATGTATTGTGCTCCAGAAGTTGTGTTTTACAAAATTTATGAAATAATTGGTATAAATGTCATGAAATTAATTTATATGGATTCTATATGGATTCTACGATTACGTGCCATACTGATGATGTTGAAAATTGTGATCTTTGTAAAAATAATATACGGAATACTTGTAGGGAGGATAGTTGTACATGTTTTGTGAATCTACAGAAAAGAGAAATAATTCATGCATTACGCATGGAATTGCAAAAAATGTATTCCATAATAAAATATAAAATATACATGTAATTATATTTGTTTTGTGATAATATTACCTTAATTAACCTATAACATTTAAAATTCATTTCTTTGTATACCATAAATCATTTCAGACTTTGTTAATTAGCATAAAATGGACTAGTTGATTACGTTTTGGTCATGTCTGCCTGTCGCTTGAAACTTTGTTTACAATGGAATTAGTATAAATATCTGTTTCAATTCATTAAATATTACAACTACAAATGGATCATCAAATTACAGGTTTGTTGTCATTTGCAAATATTCCATTTGATAGTTTTTAAGATGATATTGGGACAATAATTTCAGAGAATGAACCAAAATATTGAATTTAATGAAGATATGTTTATTAAATGCGATTTGGATATGATTCCCAATGGTGATAAGATGAGTAAAATAACCGTCATGATCACAGTATTAATTCAAGGATATAATGTAAGCAGAGATCAAACCAAGCCAATTTGGAAAATTATAAAAGTCGAAGAAACGTTTGACGATGAACATTGTATATTTTAAATTTTTAAATACATCTTTATTAGTGTTTGGTTCTTTTTAAATAATAATATAATAAAATAGCTAGTGTTTTAAAATTTATTAATCATCACATTGATTTTTACAATCTCTTAATTATATTTTGAACAATATGATCAACACAATTATGAAAATCATTAGATTCATCTTCATGTTTATTTGATGATTTATCAGTTGTAGAATTCTCTATACATGACTTAATTTCTTCACTAGGTAAATCATTACATTCATGATCATCTTCATGCTTGGAAACATTTCCAGATTCATCAGTATATAACATATTTCCTTCGTTAATTTCATCGTCTGAATATGGCCATTTTAATTTCTTTGGAACATTCATAAATTCTCTAATTTTTACATTAGATATTTCCTCTAATTTTTCAATCAAGAAGTTGATTATATATTCTAAATAAAAAATGAATAAACATTTAAAAAATCATATTTTACCTTTTTCTGACATGTTTGAAAATAATTTAAAATGAAAAATAATTTTGTTTATACTTTTATTTAAACATTAACAACATTTTCCAAGAATTATTATAGTTTTTGATACACTTTTATACATGTATATACAACTCCTAACCCAATCAATAATTTCAATAAATTCTTTAATTTTTCACATCTGGCATCATTCTCCTTTGCTTTTTTAGCTAGTCTTATCATCATAATCCATCCACCATAAGCATCGACCCATGGCATAATTTTTGATTCAGTAATCTAAATATAAATAATGTCAATTTGATCAATAAAAATAATACCTCTACAGACCATTGAAAATAATTTTCAAAGTCTGATTTTTCTAAAATATGTTTCATACACATGAAACCTATAATAATTCGAGACCATGTAATTTCATCATCGAATAATGTATAAAATATTTCCTCGAATAATTTTTTCTTTTGTTGAACTGTTTCCAAATTGATGATAGTGTCGTACTCGATATAATTATCTTCAATGATTTTTTCTGTGCGATTAACAAAGAATTGTAGATTATTAATCATATCGTTAGTTTCTTTGATGGAGACAAGGCCATTCAATATGTCAATCATAAATGCTGTTTGCGTCATTTATAATTAATTGTTGAAATGTTGGTAAATTTATATTATTGCTGTATTATAAATAAAAGAATATGATTGGTTACAAGAAAAATTAATCCGCCAGCCCCTGTGGGGCTCACTGTCACAATTTAGAAACTACCGCGCCTGCCCCTTTGGGGCAGCTGGTGGGCGGGCGGTCGTATAGGTTGATGATTTTAATCTTTTATTTGAATAACTTGGACATACATGTTTTGTGTATGATTTAAAAATTAGACTTTAATTTTTGTACCTTTTTAAAATTTTGCTTTGGAAAATTTTGGGAAATTTGTTTTTTGGGGTTTTTTTAAATTTGGAGAAAATAATTTTGGGGCTTTTTAAATTTTAGGTAAATTTGGGGAAAATAATTTTAGCACTTTTTAGATTTTGGGAAATTTTAGAGTTGGGAAAATTTAGGGAAAATAATTTTGGAACTTTTTAAAATTTGGGAAATTTTGAGTTGGGAAAATCTGGGAAATTTATTTTGGGGATTTTGTGATTTGGAAATATTTTGTAAATATTTATTTTCTATGATTTTAATATGATGTTTTCTATTAATTTGTTGATTTTTTCCAACTATTTTTATATAAAAATTTTAAGTGATGTGACCTTAAAATTTTCAAATTTATCCAGGCATTTTTATTTTTCAAATTTTTTTCTAAGTCAAGTGGTGTGACCTTCACTTTAAAGTACGGGGGGGTAGTCGTGTGGAAGGAACATATCACTTAAAATTATCTAAATAAATCATTGAAATATTTAATTCTCAGCTGTAATTATTCATGTAATTATTCATGGATCAACAACAGAATGCTTACTAATATATACATTGTGATCTGTAGTTATTTATGAACTATATCAGTCTTTTCACATATGATATCAAAATATATTTATGTGACTCGTAGTAATTAAATGTTTGTCCTTTATTCATTTGTTGTTTAAATTCCCATTGTTATGATTTGATAAATATTATGTTTTGTTTTAATATTTCTTGGTTTTCAAAGTTTTTATTAAAATATCATAAAATATTTTTTATTTTTTATTATAATTATTGTTTATTGTAAATTTTGAAAAAAATCGTTTATGTCGGAGTTCTTAGTATTTAACACATCTATAATTGACTAAAAATAATAAGAGATAATAAAAAATTCCTATACGAAAATATATTTATTTCAAAATAACAACGTTGGTTAAGGTTAATTAAACAAAATCTTTTAAAGCAGATTTTAAACTTTCAACAATCATTCAATACAATATACAATTATTCAGTTCATTAAAAATTTTATTTTAAAGTTTCTTTTACATTAAATATTATCTCACTAATTATGTGCTTAACATTATTTTTTACTAAAAAAATATTGTTGAATGGAGTAAGTAATGGTAATGACACAATCCATTCTTTCCCAAGACAAAAAAACAAACCAAAATTGATTATACATTTCTAATTTTAATAAAAAACAATAAAGATTATTACAAAATTAAACTTTTTTATTGCAAAATGTAATTTTTATTATGAGTTTATTATAAATTCATATATTTATTTATTATTATTAACGATGTCAAAGTTTTGATTAGTTGTCCATTAATGAACTGATCAACAGATCTCTTGTGAAAGATTTCTGAAAATTTAAAGACAAAATTAAATGGATATTCTAAATGTTTAAAAGTTTGAAATTAACAGAAAATAGTTATCTTAATTGTTATATTGTAAGAAGTCCTGACATCCAGCACAAACTTTTTCAATCAACTGTATATGGCGTGTATTCTTCTGCAATATATCAATGTTACTCATTCTATTACCTTTAGTTCTTTTCGGTCATTATTATAATCAAGGCCATCAAATATCATGTATATATCAACTAAATACTTGAAGATCTTCCAATATTGCAGTGACCATTCCTAGTTGTTAGACAATTGTCACCTCAGGGCAAGTATTCAAGAACCTCTCATCTGGAGATTCTTGAGATACTTGACGAATTACATATAATACAAACAATATCAACACTAATAGCATTAATAACCATGTCATAGTAAATATGATAACAAAAGTAAGATCCATAATTATAATATGACTTTTAATTATTTCAGATGTTTTTATAGTGATTATTATGAAATTATTAAATTTTAAAATTTCCGTAAAATATTGAAAACATTTACACTTTGAGATGTGGCTGGTTTTATAAATGCAGTCAACTTGATCAATTCGCAATATTCAAGTTTCATTGCTCATATAACAAAAGAAGATGTTGTTGCAGTAAATAAAGGGAAAATCAATAAGAATCTAACTTGCAATTAAATATATTAATCAATAATCTGCCAGATGGGCGTGCTGCAGCCGTGTAATGGAAATTTTTGAATTACATAATAACTGTAAGATGGTCTATAATCATCTCTAAAAAAGCCTCTACTACAGAGTGTCACATGATATTTTTTCATATTATAGTGAGAGGGTCTCCTTGATCTCAGGGATTTTGAATACATAATCCGGCTATCGCTATTTAAGGTGCCAGGATTTTCGGTACATATAATTTATGGTCCAATATTTTGATTAATCTGATAACGTAAAAGTTTGACAATTAAGTAAATTATGGTCTATATTTTAAAATTAAGTAATAGATTTTAAATAACTAAAGTATAATTTTTTAAATTAAAGTAAATTAGTGTAATAATTTAACATTTACTGTCAGATATTTCGAACAAAAATAATAATAACAATAATCAAACAAACAGATACCAAGTACTTACAACTAGGTACCTACAACCAGGTATCAAGTACTTACAACCGACTAACAACACATAAAATAATAAACTTTAAAGATAAAATAACGATACAAATTTTATTCAACATCACATATTTGCTTATATCAATCTCTTCTTAATTCGGCAAGTAAAATGTGTACTATTTCTTATATTCTTGACAAAATCTAGAAGGTCAACCAGATACTGACAACCAGATATCAATCACTAACAACCTGGTACTAAAAACTATATAAACTATCTACCAAGTACTTATAACCAAGTACTTATAACCAAGTAACAACAGATAACACAGAAAAATAATAATAATTAATTACAAAATAAAGTTTATTAATTATGAGATGTTTACAGCTGAGAATTAAATATTTCAATGATTTACTAATTAAGGGGTTATAGGGGTCGTGTGTCTTTGGAAACTGTTGGTATGATGAATTTCTCCAAGTGTAAACCACAACAATATGTTGACTAAACTGGAAAATATACTATTATATTTTTCAAAAATGGTAAATGTCGTATAATGGGTTGTTAGAAACCTATCGAATTCGATTTTCTTTGTTTGAATGCATTATAATTATATTTTTTTGATAAAATTTTCATAGCTATTAAATTCTGTTTTGTCTAAAGCATTACTTAACAAACCATAATAAATTCAATCTTTATTTCTTTTTCCCAATTGAAAGATGAAAAAATTAAAATCATAATAATTTTGAGCTAAATAAATTACATTAGAATTATTATGTTTACCTCGAATAAAATAAGTTTCCATAATTTGTTGATTTTTCATATTGACAGACTCATCGAAAATTATTAAATTTCTACGTGTCCAATTTAGTTTTTCACAAGGAATGGTTTTTATTATGGTATTTATTTCATGGTATTTATTACTCATTAATATTCACAATTCTATCTTGTGCCTGAAATAAACTCACAATATCTTGTTTTAATAGACCACAATTAAACCTATGAAAAATTATTTGCATTTCAGGTTGATCAATAGTTTTACTAAATCCATAAAATCAGGGGTTAAAATCATTTTTAATAATAATTCTTTTTTTCCAGAACCAGAACTTCCAATAATCAACATTCTAAATGAATTTGGTAAAATAGGATCATGTTTGAATTTCACAATGTATTTATTTCAAGTTGGCATGAAGGCCATTTTATTAATAAAAAATTTGTTCTTTATGGAGTAAGATAAATTCCATCTCATTCAACATTCACTTGAATTTTTAAATTAAAGCAAATTATGGGTCTAAAAATTGAATTACAGTAATCAACAGGCTCAGATTTTTCTGGAAAAAAAAACTGGAAAATATACTATTATATTTTTCAGAAATGGTAAATGTCGTATAATGGGTTGTAAGAAACCTATCGAATTCGAGAATTTACAATATAATATCAAAGATATTCAAGTTCAAAGTCTTACTATCGCTACCAAGGTTGAACAATCTATTAATTTGAATAATTTAGCAAAGTTATTAGATGGAGATGTATATATGAGCCTAAATTATTTCCCGCTCTGCGTTATACAAAATATAACCCACTGTGTGTAAATATTTTTTCGAGTGGTAAAATAATAGTACTAGGAATTAAAAATTAAGATTTTCATACTATTGTTGAAGGAATTATAAACGATATAAAGGATTTGATTGGATCTTTAGCAATTTCTACAAGTATAAGTAACGAGGATTTGCTTGAATATTTATTCAACAATGACTGAACATGATGGTAACTGTTTTTTATTTTAAATTTGTAGATTTTTGTTTAGAAACTATACTAAAAACTTTGATTGATAAAATTGAAGAATTTTATCCGAATTTGAACAATCTCATAATGTATTGTGCTCCAGAAGTTGTGTTTTACAAAATTTATGAAATAATTGGTATAAATGTCATGAAATTAATTTATATGGATTCTATATGGATTCTACGATTACGTGCCATACTGATGATGTTGAAAATTGTGATCTTTGTAAAAATAATATACGGAATACTTGTAGGGAGGATAGTTGTACATGTTTTGTGAATCTACAGAAAAGAGAAATAATTCATGCATTACGCATGGAATTGCAAAAAATGTATTCCATAATAAAATATAAAATATACATGTAATTATATTTGTTTTGTGATAATATTACCTGAATTAACCTATAACATTTAAAATTCATTTCTTTGTATACCATAAATCATTTCAGACTTTGTTAATTAGCATAAAATGGACTAGTTGATTACGTTTTGGTCATGTCTGTCTGTCACTTGAAACTTTGTTTACAATGGAATTAGTATAAATATCTGTTTCAATTCATTAAATATTACAACTACAAATGGATCATCAAATTACAGGTTTGTTGTCATTTGCAAATATTCCATTTAATAGTTTTTTTTAAATTTAGGAGTATTGAAGAGAAAAAATTCAGATGCCGTTCAGGAATTCGGAAAACGGAAATTTAAAGAATCGACATTATCCCTGGAAACCTTGCTTAATGTTCCAGTGGATACAAAAAAGCCAGTAAAATTCTTGCAATGCAAACTAAATTATTTGTATTGTCCAATTTCTTATATATTTAGGGTAAGTTTTTATAAATTATTTTGGATTTTATTATTTATTTATTGTTAGGAACCAGCAATTTTTGAAAAATGTTTCTACAATGTTCGATTTTCCAAAATCAAGTTCAATGATAAGATGATTTTGGGACAATAATTTCAGAGAATGAACGAAAATATTGAATTTAATGAAGATATGTTTATTAAATGCGATTTGGATATGATTCCCAATGGCGATAAGATGAGTAAAATAACCGTCATGATCACAGTATTAATTCAATGATATAATGTAAGCAGAGACCAAACCAAGCCAATTTGGAAAATTATAAAAGTCGAAGAAACGTTTGACGATGAACATTGTATATTTTAAATTTTTAAATACATCTTTATTAGTGTTTGGTTCTTTTTAAATAATAATATAATAAAATAGCTAGGGTTTTAAAAGTTTTTAATCATCACATTGATTTTTACAATCTCTTCATTATATTTTGAACAATATGATCAACACAATTATGAAAATCATTAGATTCATCTTCATGTTTATTTGATGATTTATCAGTTGTAGAATTCTCTATAAATGACTTAATTTCTTCACTAGGTAAATCATTACATTCATGATCATCTTCATGCTTGGAAACATTTCCAGATTCATCAGTATATAACATATTTCTTTCGTTAATTTCATCGTCTGAATATGGCCATTTTAATTTCTTTGGAACATTCATAAATTCTCTAATTTTTACATTAGATATTTCCTCTAATTTTTCAATCAAGAAGTTGATTATATATTCTAAATAAAAAATGAATAAACATTTAAAAAATCATATTTTACCTTTTTCTGACATGTTTGAAAATAATTTAAAATGAAAAATAATTTTGTTTATACTTTTATTTAAACATTAACAACATTTTCCAAGAATTATTATAGTTTTTGATACACTTTTATACATGTACCGTATTTCCCCGAAAATAAGACACTGTCTTACTTCAAATTTTCAGAAAAAAAGCTACCTAGGGCTTATTTTCGGGTCATATTTTCAAAACAAATTTATTACGTTTAAAAACTAGACATAACTAGACTCGGGCATAACAACTTTATGACGTAAGATCGAAAGAAAGTGCCAGGGATAAATAAAAAAAAATATAAATTTTATAACAATATGCTAAAATGCAATTGCCCGAGCAATTCAATATGTTCGAACCTAAACTACACGTGAAGGAGGTGTATGTAAGACATCTGAACAGAACATGTATTAAAATACCTAAAAACCCATGTAAAACCGACACATGTGATTTTAAAATTATGGTCATGATCATTGGATTGGGGATTGAATAACTAACAGATTTGCCAGTATTTGACACTTTAAAGCATATATTTATGGCTAATTTGAATTAAAATTACTATTTTTTTCGTTATGTAAATAAGTAAACAGATCTTTCAAGGTAGGTCTTATTTTCAGGGTAGGTCTTATATTTTTTGTGGGCGAATAATTCATGCTAGGTCTTATTTTCGAGGTAGGTCTCATTATAGGGGAAATACGGTATATACAACTCCTAACCCAGTCAATAATTTCAATAAATTCTTTAATTTTTCACATCTGGCATCATTCTAATTTGCTTTTTTAGCTAGTCTTATCATCATAATCCATCCACCATAAGCATCGACCCATGGCATAATTTTTGATTCAGTAATCTAAATAATGATGATGTCAATTTGATCAATAGAAATAATACCTCTACAGACCATTGAAAATAATTTTCAAAGTCTGATTTTTCTAAAATATGTTTCATACACATGAAACCTATAATAATTCGAGACCATGTAATTTCATCATCGAATAATGTATAAAATATTTCCTCGAATAATTTTTTCTTTTGTTGAACTGTTTCCAAATTAATGATAGTGTCTACTCGATATAATTATCTTCAATGATTTTTTCTGTGCGATTAACAAAGAATTGTAGATTATTAATCACATCGTTAGTTTCTTTGTTGGAGACAAGGCCATTCAATATGTCAATCATAAATGCTGTTTGCGTCATTTATAATTAATTGTTGAAATGTTGGTAAATTTATATTATTGTTGTATTATAAATAAAAGAATATGATTGGTTACAAGAAACATTATTCCGCCAGCCCCTGTGGGGCTCACTGTCACAATTTAGAAACTACCGTGCCTGCCCCTTTGGGGCAGCATGTGGGCGGGCGGGCGTATAGGTTGATGATTTTAATCTTTTATTTGAATAACTTGGACATACATGTTTTGTGTATGATTTAAAAAATTTTTGTACCTTTTTAAAATTTTGCTTTGGAAAATTTTGGGAAATTTGTTTTTTGGGGTTTTTTTAAATTTGGGGAAAATAATTTTGGGACTTTTTAAAATTTGGAGAAAATAACTTTGGGACATTTTAAAATTTGGAAAATTTTTGAGTTGGGAAAATTTGGGAAATTTATTTTGGGGATTTTCTGATTTGGAAATATTTTGTAAATATTTTTTTTCTATGATTTTAATATGATGTTTTCTATTAATTTAGTGATTTTTTATATAAAAATTTTTAAGTGATGTGACCTTAAAATTTTCAAATTTATCCAGGCATTTTTATTTTTCAAAATCTTTTCTAAGTCAAGTGGTGTGACCTTCACTTTAAAGTACGGGGGGGTAGTGGTGTGGAAGGGACATATTATTTAAAATTATCTAAATAAATCATTGAAATATTTAATTCTCAGCTGTAAACATCTCATAATTAATAAACTTTATTTTGTAATTAATTATTATTATTTTTCTGTGTTATCTGTTGTTACTTGGTTGTAAGTACTTGGTAGATAGTTTATATATTTGTTAGTACCAGGTTGTTAGTGCTTGATATCTGGTTGTCAGTATCTGGTTGACCTTCTAGATTTTGTCAAGAATATAAGAAATAGTACACATTTTACTTGCCGAATTAAGAAGAGATTGATATAAACAAATATGTGATGTTGAATAAAATTTGTATCGTTATTTTATCTTTAATGTTTATTATTTTATGTGTTGTTAGTCGGTTGTAAGTACTTGATACCTGGTTTTAGGTACCTAGTTGTAAGTATTTGGTATCTGTTTGTTTGATTATGGTTATTATTATTTTTGTTCGAAATATCTGACAGTAAAATTTAAATTATTACTTTAATTTAGTTATTTTAAATTATTACACTAATTTACTTTAATTTAAAAAATTATACTTTAGTTATTTAAAATCTATTACTTAATTTTAAAATATAGACCATAATTTACTTAATTGTCAAACTTTTACGTTATCAGATTAATCAAAATATTGGACCATAAATTATATGTACCGAAAATCCTGGCACCTTAAATAGCGATAGCTGGATTGTGTATTCAAAATCCCTGAGATCAAGGAGATCCTCTTACTATAATATGAAAAAATATCATGTGGCACTCTGTAGTAGAGGCTTTTTTAGAGATGATTGTATATAGACCATCTTACTGTAGTTTGGAAAACATTATGTAATTCAAAAATTTCCATTACACGGCTGCAGCACGCCCATCCGGCAGATTATTGATTAATATATTTTTATTGCAAGTTATATTCTTATTGATTTCCCTCAACACTTTATTTACTGCAACATCTTCTTTTTTGATTTGAACAATGAAACTTGAATATTGCGACTTGACCAATTTGACTGCATTTATTAAACCAATCATAGCTCAAAGTTTAAATGCTTTCAATATTTTACGGAAAATTTTAAGTTTTATAATTTCATAATAATCACTATAAAAACATCTGAAATAATTAAAAGTCATATTATAATTATGGATCTTACTTTTGTTATCATATTTACTATGACATGGTTATTAATGCTATTAGTGTTGATATTGTTTGTATTATATGTAATTCGTCAAGTATCTCAAGAATCTCCAGATGAGAGGTTCTTGAATACTTGCCCTGAGGTGACAATTGTCTAACAACTAGGAATGGTCACTGCAATATTGGAAGATCTTCAAGTATTTATTTGATATATACATGATATTTGATGGCCTTGATTATAATAATGACCGAAAAGAACTAAAGGTAATAGAATGAGTAACATTGATATATTGCAGAAGGATACACGCGATATACAGTTGATTGATAAAGTTTGTGCTGGATGTCAGGACTTCTTACAATATATATTGACCAAAAATATAGTTGACCAAAATATCCAACAGAGCCTCTTCCCAGTCACTATCCAGGTAGATAGGGCTTTAAAGTTCGATTATGAATTTGCTTGCATGATTGTCTGGATGAATTAATGGGCCACTGTTTCTGGGTAAATTATTATAAAAATTCACTTACTAAGTCTTTTGCGGATATCCATGACGGGTTTCGATAACTTTGTCATTTGGCATAGTATTGTTTATCCTTGCCTACCTTTTTAGTTTTCAATATTTTTTGAAATCTAAATACTTTCGGAAGAGGAATGACTTGTAATTCATGCTCATAAAATTTCTCTTGTACAATATTATTATCATTGTCTTTGATGACATACATTACAGGATTCTGTTTAGTATTTATTTTTGAAATTACAAAGACTTCATCACTCCAATTTGTATCGAAATTTTTAATAAATGGTGAAGCTCTAATTTTACTAATTCTAAAATAGTTACCTACTTTATATTTCGGTTTTGTAATTTTTACAGATTTGTTAGAAATCAATGATGTTTTTGATGTGATATCAACCGGTCTCAATCCATTCAGTTCTCGATGTGATGAATGATTATAACTGGTTATTATTTTGGTAAAATATTTACCCATTTTTATTAATTGCTCTCACTGGAAAAATTTCTAGTTTAGAATGTAAGTTTAAACACCAGAACCGACTAATATAGCATACTATAACTAAATGAACTAAAGTAATGAAATTCTGATTTTTAAGTTTTAGAAGTGTATAAAAAAGGAGGGCTCTGAAAAATAATTGATTTTCAAAGGGGGTGGTAAAAGAAATAAGTTTGATAATCCATGATGTAAAGTTGGATGAAAAAAGGGTTGTTTAAGGTATTATGATTGCGAATTTGAAATAAATAATAATGTCATTATGCAGAAAATCAAATTCTATTTGTAAATTGTTTAAGTGAAAATATCTTTGATGTGTTAATTCAAAAATAATGAGTAGATGGATTGGGCACCGCTAGCACAGTAACCCCCCCCCCCCCCGGCCCCCTTGACAGGAAATTTTTTTTTCAAGGTCAAATTTTATACTCATACTATGACTCATTAAAATTCTCAAGGTCACTTAAACAAAGACCATGACTCATCAAGGTCATTTTTAAGGTCATATGACTAATTCTATGACTTATCAAAATTCTCAAGGTCATTTAAACAAGGACCATGACTCATCCGATGACTCACCAAGTGCAATTTTTCAAGGTCATTTTCAAGGTCTCCTGAGTCATCTTATGACTCATCAAGGTCATTTTCAAGGTCGCATGACTCACCCAAGGTCATTCCAAAGGTCATATGTGTCATCGCGATGATTCATCAAGGTCATATTATTATTTTTAAAAAATATTATTATTTTTATTATTATTTTTAAAAAATATTATTATTTTATTATTATTTTTTCAAAATATTATTAAGTGTGCTAGCGGTACCCTACTATTTGGCATGCCAAAAGTTATCGATCCCATCATTTTATTTCATCGATCGATAGCTTATTCTGAAGGTTAGTGCAAGTCCTTTCGAATGAGCTATAGTGGTCATCACCATCATTAATATTGACAAAGTTGTTAACATTTTCCCGAGACCATTTTCAAGGTCATTTGACTATTTTATTATTATTTTTAAAAATATTATTTTTTCAAGGTCAAATTTTTTTTCAAGGTCAAATTTTTTTTTCAAGGTCATATTTTAATTTTACAGATTTTAATTCCCGCCAACGAAAATTAGTAAACGATAGCTCATTTTAAAGCTCAATTCAAGACCTTTCGTATGAGCCATATATCTCGTTATTATTATTTCTAAAGATATTATTATTATTATTATAATTACTATTATTATTATTATTATTCGATTATTTTATTTTTTCAAGCTGATATTATTATTATTTTCAAGGTCATATTATTACTTTTCAAAATATTATTATTTTCAAGGTCATATTATTATTTTCCAAAATATTATTATTTTCAAGGTCATATTATTATTTTTCAAAATATTATTATTTTCAAGGTCATATTATTTTCAAAATAATGTCTTTGTTCCAACGGAGACCTACTTTTGGTAATGCAACAAGTTAGTGATCCCATCATCCGATTTTATTAAACGATAGCTTATTTTAAAGCCTAGTGCAAGATAAATATAAATATTATTATTATCAATATTATCTCTTTTTTGTCGATTTTAACAGGTCCAATATGTATTTAGGTGTAACAATGTATAGGAAGAATTTAATTTTCTACAAAATGGCACAATTACTATTTCAGTTTGTTTCTTTGTCTGTAATACACACATGCTTTTTCAATAAATTTGTATTTTTCCGCGTGGTTAACGTAATTTTCTTGGATTTTTATTCATATATTATGTAGATAAAATTTAATTTTCTATAAAATAGCTTGATTAAAATTTATGTATCTTGTTTTGTGTGTAATACACACATGTTTTTACAATAAATTTGTAGTTTTCAAACATTTAACATAATTTTCTTGAAATTTTATTCATATAATATATAGATAAAATTTAATTTTCTATAATTATAATTGGTTAAACACTATCTATCTTGTTTTGTGTATAATACACACATGATTTCCTGATTTTTTTTTATTATTAATATTATTTTTTTTAAAATATTAATAATAGTAATAATAATAATAANTAATAATATTTTTTAAAAATAATAATAAAAATAATAATATTTTTTTAAAAATAATATTATATGACCTTGATGAATCATCGCGATGACTCATATGACCTTGGGAATGACCTTGGATGAGTCATGCGACCTTGAAATGTCCTTGATGAGTCATGGTATGAGTCATATGACCTTGAGAATGACCCCGATTTTAATTTTTTAAATGGCCTTGAAAATTTTGATGACCTTGAAAATGACCTCGATGAGTCATAGTATGAGTCATGGCCTTTGTTTAAATGACCTTGAAATTTTCAATGAGTGACCGGATGAGTCACATGACCTTGAAAATGACCTTGATGAGTCATAGTATGAGTCATGATCTTTGTTTCAATGACCTTGATGTCTTTGTCATATGTCTTTGTTTAAAATTTGACCTTGGGGGGGGGTGGTGGGGGGTACTGTGCTAGCAGTGCCCTGTGCCAGCGGTGCCCAATCCATCTACCATAATGTACTAAAAATGAAATTTCAAAATTTATATTACTCCATAGGCTCATTAAATAGGGAATTTTATTTCAAGTATATTGATAGAAAAGTTCTCATAAAAATATATAACAAATTTAATCAATCGACTGTAGCTATTGTGCAAACTGAATAGTAAAGTGTATTTTTCTGCAATACTAATGTTACTCATTATATTTCGTTTTTTCCTTTTCGGTCTATATTGCAATAAAGACCACCAACTATATCTATATATCAACTAACTTCTTGAAGATCTCCCAATATTGTAATGGTCATTCCTAATATTTAAACAATTGCCACCTCAGGACTTGTATTCAAGAATGTTTTAGCTTTAGATTCTTCACGGTTTACATATACTTTATAATAAAGGATGTGTAAGATTAGAGCGCATCTTGATGTTAAAATTAAGATTATCACTAAAATGCATTGCATTATTGAAAGCATTTTAACTTTGAGCAATGAGTGGTTTTATTACCCTCGCTATCATAGGTGTAGTGCCTGAAAATGTATATAGAATTTTATTTAATTTTAATAAATTTTAATTATTTAAAATTAAATTACAAATGCGTTATTTAAAATAAAAAATATTTAAATTTTGTTTTATTATCATTAATGCCACATTTTGTTCAAATGTATAAAAGTAAATTTACTCGAAACTCTTGGATTGTAACAATTTGTGGATCATAGAACCGATTCACCTTTGTATCACACATATAATTGGATCAACATCATTCTTTCTGTTCTTCATGTATTTCTAGGTCGAAGACACACATACACGTTATATAGTTAAAAAGAAAAAATTCCACGAGCCATCTGTGCAATTTGGGTGCTTCTTTATACTAAACCAAGAGGGAGCATAAATATTGACTATGAAATGTACAAGTTTAATGAGCTGCTCACACGACTCCTTGGTCGCCATGTAAAGACGAAGTGTTCTGATTGCACGAATGACACATCTCGCATGACAAAATGCTCCTGGAGAAGCCGTACTTAAGAAGCGAACATCTCTTTCGTTTATTGATTTAAAACCGACTTGAATGACAAGACAGGCTTTTAGAAGATATTTTTGGTCTTGACTGAGACTATCCCCTAAGTCAGCATCCAAATTCTCCACTTGATCAGCAATTGCGCAAAATGACACAACGGGTATTGAGCAAGGGTCCAAATTGGGTTTACTTCCAATGGCATCCGTTGTGTAGGTCCAGAAGTTTTACCATTGAGTAGTTTATATACATCTGTAAAGGGCAATTCATTCAAATGCAACATACAAATATGCCACTACAAGGCGTGATTGAGGCTCATGTCCAGCTTTCATATGACCCCATTATGTTGCCTGTGTTGATATTGGTGCTACTACAGCACACAATAAATCCATAGACTTGGTGTCATGGATTACGGACAACAGTTCTATAGTTATATCGTTTGACTTAGCACTTTGAGGAGACACACGATCAATGCACTGATCACCAGGAAATGAGATGACGACGTAATGGTCTTTTTGCGTGTTCTTCTGACATTATTTCTTCAATTTATTTCATTTTTTCATAAGTAGTAGGGTTTTAGCTTTGAAAGAAGCCTGCAATTTAATTTTTTTCAGATTTTGTATTTTAGAATTGTAGAATTATAAAATTATAAAATTATTTTGAAATTGTTGAATTTTTTTGGCTTTCTTTGGCTAGTCATAAATAAGTGGATTTATATATTTTTTATTTTTCAGGTATATAGAATGTCAGGTGTATAGAATGTCATTCAAGGGGAATTCTAAAAGACAATAATTAATATATACGTTTAATACGCAGCTTAACAAGGAATATGGTTAACATTTTAATACCTGTAAGTATTGATACAAACATCTTATTTGTAAGCCCAATAACTGTTCCAGGAGTTGAATTAGTCAAAATATAATATTAATTTCGTATGTAACACTAAATAAAGATCCAATTGTCACAAAGCAAACAATAGGACAAACAAGAAATTTTTATAACCCCTAATTCTGTTATTACACGAATTGTTTTTACACAAATTTGATTTAACACGAATTAAAAATAATTTTATTTATCTTTTTACACGAATTGCTTTGTTTTAACACGATTTTCAATATTCCATGAATTTTTTTTTATTTTCATTTTTCACAAATTATGTATACATACATTTTAACTTCGCATTATATTCTTCAGAATTCAGTTAGATTATATGCGTATGTTTTCTCTTTGGGTGGGATTCCCCGAAATATACATAAAGTAAAAAGGTAATGTACTTTGTATAATACAAAAATAATTTCCCAAGACGATGAACAAAATAATTCGAGTGATAGCAGTGATATTGCAGTCTTACGCAAACGTGTACGTGTGTCAGAAAATGACAATGAATAAAAATTTGTTATGTTTATATTATTTTTCTTTTATATTAATGAATTTCTGATATTATTTTCTTTTTTCCAAATCATAATTTATTTTTTATATAATATATTTAATGAATTAAAATGTGTAAGCACGAAAAATAAATTCTTTTGTGAACTCTAACAAGGATTTTTTTATATTTATTATTATATTTTTGTTTGTTTATTGCACTTTTGTTGCTTTTTCAGGTATGGAACTAACCTACTATTTTTCCATTCAGCCAATATCTTTTTTTACACGAATTTTTCAGGAACTGTCTATCGTGTAAAAACAGAAATAGGTGTATATGTATTCAAATTAACTTTTAAATATTTCTAAATCAAACAATCTAATTAATTGTAAATTACATAAACTTCATATACACGTGGAATACTTATTATTTCTCAAACATAAAAAGAAAAGTTGGAACCCATAGAACTTCTTCAATAACTCGTATATTGCGCTTAATATACATACATTTAGGTAAGTCGACTGAAGGAATTGATTAATATTAGTAAATAATATTAGTAATATTAGATTTATTGAGATTTATTGACGTCAACTTTTGTGAATTTTGAAAGTTTTAAAACTTTAAAACTTTTAGAACTTTTAAAAGTTTGAGTTGAGAAAACAAAATTTTATGATTTTTTATCAAAATTTTATTTAAAAAAATTGATGAATTGGTTTGTTTAAAAAAGAGCAATTTAGAGCAGATTTGGTGATTTAACTTATATTTAAATCGATTCAATTATTTGGTGGCTGTTATAATTACAATTATTATTATTATCATTATTATTATTATTATTATTATTATTATTATTATTATTATTATTATTATTATTATTATTATTAATAATAATAATAATAATAATAATAATAATAATAATAATAATAATAAAATTAATAATCGTAGTAGAATGTTATATTTTTATTGTTTTTATGGGTTAATAAAAACCTCAATTATGTTTTTTATTACTATCATTATCGTTCCCGTAGTGTTTGGGAAATGAAATGTTTAAAAAAACTATATAGCGATAATTTACTATAGTAAATATACTATAGTAAATTATCGCTATAGTAAAATCACAAATTGACAAATTAAAAATTCGAAAAAAAATCCATAAAGAAATTACGAAAGATAAAACTACAGAAATTTTATATTTTACTGAACAACGGAAGAATTAAAAGAATTTGGTATTTTTGAACAATCGAAAGAATAATTAAAAACCAAGAAGACAGAGACTAATAACGAGATAAATACTCAAACGATCTAGATATCAAAGTTTAGTCCAAGTTCAACAATTTCAATTGCAATCAACCAATTTCAATCACAAATTACTAAATTTCCTGATTAAATTTTTCCTGATCTCAAAAGACGACGACCACTGTTCGATATATCCCAATTAAATAAGGTCTTTTAGTATTTTTTAATAAAAGTTAGAATAGTAGTTTGTTAGTTATATTTAATTGATTTTATATTTCAATCTTATTATTATATATATTGTAGTACGCAATACATACACGCACCCTGATTGTCCCGTCACGTTTTTTATCGGTGAATCTATCGGGTCCTATAAAATTTCTTCTATATAACAAAGAGTGAAAATAGAATAAATAACAAACAAACAATTAACCTAAATAATATAATAATAATAATAATAATAATAATAATAATAATAATAATAATAATAATAATAATAATAATAATAATAATAATAATAATAATAATAATAATAATAATAATAATAATAATAATAATAATAATAATAATAATAATAATAATATAATAATAATAATAATAGAAAGATATCTGCAATCTAAATTTGTTCAATTTTATAAACTTTTTATTATCGAAATTTCAGTATTGCGATAATTTTACTGGTAGTTTCATTAGAATAGTTTTACTAAATTGTATATAAAAATCTGAAACTCAATAGCTACTGAATTAGACAAGATTATTTTACTTAATATAATTAGAATAAATGTATTCAAATTTATAAAGTATCATGTTTTTAAAATACTTTTACAATTTAAAATTCCATGATAAAAACAAATAATTATAATCACTATTCCAAGATAGTGTCTTCGAGCAGGTGAAATGTTGAAAATGGAATGTCACCTAATTTATTATTGTTATTTAGTTTTAAGGATCATAATAATTATTAGAAAGTATATTAGTTATATTTATTAATTAAAATATTAAAAATAATAATTGAGAAAGACAGTAGTGAAAATGTGTTTACTTGCAATGATTCGGATTGGTTCATTGCAAATTGAGATTGCAAAGTGAAAAGATTACGCGTATATATAATCAGGATTGGAGTCGCCGTTAGCAAACTGCAATCATGCAAACTGTGGATCAGAATAATCAACAAGTATTTAACTTTCTTTTAGATCATTTTTAATATATTAAAATTTTGTTAAGATAAATTGCGGAATCTTAATATTGACAGTATTTGTAACATGTTTTGGCTCTTCGATGCTATACGGATATAATATGGCAGTCATCAACCTTCCAGCCGATGTAAGTTGTAAATTATTATTTATATATTTTAAAATAATTTGTATTTAAATGTTTTAAAATTTATTAGTTTTAATATTATTTATAATCATTTTTAATATTTTATTATTATTATTATTATTATTATTATTATTATTATTATCATTATTATTATTATTATTATTATTATTATTATTATTATTATTATTATTATTATTATTATTATTATTATTATTATTATTATTATTATTATTATTATTATTATTATTATTATTATTATTATTATTATTGTTATTATTATTGTTATTGTCTCATTTAATTTTTTAAAAAGAAATCATATTTTTAAACTTCTTTTTTTTATATTGAGGTCTAAATTAGTCATAAATTGATAAGAAATTATTATGTAAGAAATAATTAAATAAATCAAGCATTTTCAGCATATAAAAGGTTCCATTTCATTGAAAATTTCATAATCAAATGATATTTTATTTGTTATGTAGATAAAATTTTAAAAAATGTTTGTTATTAAATTTTTTTGTTTATTTCACAATTATTGAATGATATCAAAATGTTAAATGATGTATAAATGTAATTTTAGGAAATATGTTATTTTTAAAACGAGCTAAAATTGCAGAATTTCTCTGTGTATTTTTGATTGATGCCAACATTTATGCTTCAATATTATTATACCAATTCAATTATTTTGTCGCTCAAACCTTTATCATTTAAAGTTCGAAGTTAATATTATTAGCTTTGCAGTGTTTTTTAGTAACTGACAACTGTAATTGCATTTGTCTGATTTGGCTGACGCACTTCAAAGTTTTCTTTCAATTTCATTTAACAATCCGTATTTGTTCATTTATTATCAAATATTTGGGTTAATTTTTTAAATAATAATTTAATACGTTAAAAAGTAGCAATTAAAATTCAAAGTAGCAAGCTTTATTGTCACGCTCCGAATTATGATTATTTTTTAAAAATTGAAAATAAAGTAATTATATTTCATTACTGTATTAAAGCGAATTTAAACATATAGAAGATTGAAAAAGGTTTTATTTAATAATTTATTATTATTATTATTATTATTATTATTATTATTATTATTATTATTATTATTATTATTATTATTATTATTATTATTATTATTATTATTATTATTATTATTATTAATATTATTATTATTTTAGAACATTAAGTGTTTTTTAAACATTTCCATTCTCAAAGTGCCTTGTAAAGAAGCATTTGATAAAATTAGTTCAACTCGCAATATTTCATTATTTGTGAATTTTACTAGAAATTATTTCAATGCTAATTTTCTCTATGGTCTAACTGGCGCGATTTTTGTCATTGGTGGAGGCATCGGAGCTTTTTCTACATATTGGGTCGCAGATAGAATTGGAAGGTCGGTTATTATGAAATTTAGTTTATGTATAAATCGTTTCATAGACGCAATGGCTTGTTATTCAATCATTCTTTTGTCATAATAGGAGCGTTATTAAACGGATTAGCAGTAAAAACTGGAACACCAGCGTTATTGTTTATTGGGAGATTTTTTATTGGTATTAATTCCGGTATAACGATTGGGCTGGCGTCGATGTATCTCACTGAAATTGCTCCAACGCAGTATCGTGGGGCAATTGGTGCTTGCCACCAGCTGGCAGTTACTTTTGGTATAGTGGCCAGTTACTCGTTAACCTTGACACAAACTTTGAACTCTGAGATTCTTTGGCCTGTTGCGTGTGCGTGTACAGCTATTCCAGCTATTGTATCAATCTTTGTCCTTCCTTTCTGCCCAGAGAGTCCTGCATTTATACATTTGAGAAGATCCAATGAAGGAGATGTAACGTTAAGAAAAGAAGCGTCAACATCACAAACTCAATCACAATTTAAATTTTTTCAATTATTTACTCAAAGAGATTTGAGACTTCCAGTTATGATTGCTTGCTTAATTCAGGTGATGCAACAATTGTCAGGAATAAACGCTGTAAGTTTTGTTTAATTTTCATTTTGATCTAATAAAGATTAATTTTTTCAGAGTAAAAACTTATTTATTAATTGTTTAAGATTAATTACTTTGGGATGAATATTTGATTAAAACTATCAAAGGTTTTAAAAATATATTCAAATACAACATTCCTTTCAAAAGGGCCACTCGAGACTAAATCAAGTTAAATTTTATTTTTTCATATTGAATGAAAATATCATAAAAAAAAATTGTCAAAAATCACTTTTCTTGGAAGAAAATATGATGAATATGATGTAAATTCTTCTACCTTGAAAATGATTTCTTCAACTCATAATCTATTATACATTTGGAAACGTAATACATCTGAACAGGGTAGCCCTAATAACATGACTAAATGGGATATAGTCCCAGGGCGCAAGCTTTTTGGTGTGGTAATTTTTATTTGCGATGTATATGTTTTTTTGTTATTATTAATTATCTAGTTATTAGTTTTATAAATATTTATTTTTCATTTTATTAGTTTTCACGTATCTTTAAATAAAATTAATTAATAATTAATAATTATTGATTTTTTAATAATAATTTCCTATAATTATTTAATAACCTCAAAAAAATTAAATGTCTTCGCTATATAAAATTACGAAGAGAATGTCAAATGAAGAAAATGCATTAAATTATGCAACTGATTAAACTTGGTTGGTAGCCCAATAACTACCTGGCATAATTGCAACCATTCGGTGTACAAAGATAATACACGAGAAAGACATGGAAATGTGGAAATAAAATGTGTGATTTTAGTCTTTCAATATTTGCAAAGACAATATATGCAGAAACAAACCTAACTGTTTCTAAAGAAATTTTGTTGGTTTATTTTTTTGATTTATTTTTTTAGTGAAATGGTTTCAGATCATTTTAGTAAATTATTTCATTAACTTGCTTTTTAAATAAATACTTAAATAAACACGGTAAAGATTTTTATTAATAAAAATCGTCATTCGTACATCTTTTTCACTATATATTTCGATAGCATCACTATCACCATCAGGTTACCTACATTCACGACGGATCAATAACTATACTATATAGATAATATATAAACAAGTTATAAAATCTATAAATTTTAAATTATAAATAAAAAATTTTAAAACAATTATATATTTTTTAAAAATAATTTTCAATAATCAATAATATTTAAACTTTTAAAATTATTTAAAAAAATATTATTTTAATTATTTTTTTAATTATTTAACATAACTATTATTCAATATAGATCAACATGCAAACATTTAATTAAAAACATTTAACACACACGTATTCACTGCATTCTGCACATTGATTTTAGGATTAAAAGTTCTTATCAATAATGCTCCACATATCACACGCTCAAAGCAATTATCAAAATTTTTGATAAGATTTTAAAATCAGACATTCTTAATTCTCTCATAAAGACTTTATTGGACACTCCCTTCGGTCGACAGTGTTCTTGAACTCAAGACCAGAGATGATGGGAAGTCTCTCCAATGTATGTGGCATTACACCCATTACATGTGAATTGATAAACGAGATCCGAACACAATTCAACCGGCGTTTGAGATTTACTAACAAGCATACTACGATTTTGAAACAATTCTATAATTCAATGTACCCAGCTGTTTACCAATCTTTCTTTTGAAATCTTTATATCCTTCAGAATACGGCAATACCATCGTATATTTCGGCTCATCTTGTTTGTTAGTATCAATACTCATATTCACTACATCATTCGATATATCAGTCAATTTACATTCATTCATACTACGATCCTTTGCATTATTCATACATTTAACAACAGTCTCTTTCAACGTAAACAATAAAAACCGATTGAGTAGCCATTCTTCACCAGTAATTCAACTAATTTATCTACACTACGATTCACAACATATATCGATTGTTTCTTTCAACGGGACATTAGTAAATAAACTACATACATCAGACGAAACCATATACTCATTAACATTATTTTTTGGAAGTCCGTATAATTTAGGCGGTTGTGAACCTTTTGTATGAATTAATTTTGCTACCTCTTCATCAATATGATTATTCTTCACTAAATCACACAACATAGTATTCAAAATCACTTCATCCTTTAGAGGTGGCAATCTTCTTTTTTTCGAAACTTATCAATTTTTAAAAATTTTACTGTGTTTTGTTTATCTGTGTCAGTTTATTTTTCCTACCACTTCCTCATTTTCTATATTAAATGCATTAATTCATTGCAACACTAAAAATCAACACACAGGTAAGATTGTATGTTTATTTAATATACACTTATTGATTTTTTTAAACATTATAGATGTGACTATTCACTGCAAACGGGTGTGTTAGAAAAAAATCGATGTTTGAAGGAATAAAGACTTCACACAAGACTTCACACCCATTACATGTGAATTGATAAACGAGATCCGAACACAATTCAACCGGCGTTTGAGATTTACTAACAAACATACTACGTACTTTGCACGATTTTGAAACAATTCTATAATTCAATGTACCCAGCTGTTTACCAATCTTTCTTTTGAAATCTTTATATCCTTCAGAATACGGCAATACCATCGTATATTTTGGCTCATCTTGTTTGTTAGTATCAATACTCATATTCACTACATCATTCAACATATCAGTCAATTTACATTCATTCATACTACGATCCTTAGCATTATTCATACATTTATCAACCGTCTCTTTCAAAGTTAACAATAAAAACCGTTTGACTAGCCATTCTTCATCAGTAATTCAACTAATTTATCTAAACCTTTTACTGAATTTTTAATTTCTTTTATATTAATTCACAAAAACTCTCTGGGTAGTTTAGAGCCTGGTATCTGTTGGTTTTAAACATTATTGATTATTAAAAATTATTTAAAAAAAAATTGTTTTAAAGCTTTTATTTATAATTAAAAATTTATAGATTTTTTAATTTATTTATATATTATCAATATAGTATAGTTATTCATCCTTCGTGAATGTAGGTAACCTGATGATGATAGTGATGCTATCGAAATAAATAGTGAAAAAGAAGTACGAATGGCAATTTGCTTTTTATTATTATTAAAAGATCAATAATTAATAATTAATTTAATTTAAATAAAAATTGCATCCCCAAAATTGAATATCAACCGATTTTTATATGCAAATATGCTGGGATGACAAACGATATTACAATAATTTATGATGCCAAAAACTTCGATATATGACTTAAATGTGAGCTGACCACCTTTGTGTACTCGCCGCCCGGATTTATTTCTTTATTTAAACGTAATTTGTATTATTATAAGAACTTTTTTTCCAATTTCACTGCTGATTTCTTTTCCGTTGTATTTATTAAAAAGCTTGAAGACTATGAATCAGTAAATATGTAGTATGAATAGTATGAATAGAAATAGTATGAAAACTATGAATCAGTAATTAATTTATTTACTTATTCAATGTCTTCAAGCTTTTTAATAAATAGTAATTTCTATTGTCCTAATAATCCTACTAATAGAAAGGAACAGGTTACTGATGCGTACCTAAATGAAGCTTATACGACAAAAATAAAGTTGATATAATTTTACTATTTCTCGACTGAGTAAGGTGAATTGGCAGTTGAGAATTAAATGAAATTATTAAATTATATTATTATATTCCTTAGGTAATTCAATGATTTAAGTATTTTATCAATTGAGAGAGATTTATTTGATAACTCAAATACGGGGTATATTACTAATCAGAAAGTAAATACCGTATATTTCGGTGTATAAGACGACCCTTAAAGTCAAAAAATCACCCTTGAAAATTGTGGGTCGTCTTATACAACCGATATAAAAGAAAGTATTACAGTACAGGTAGTTGTATTTATACTACTTTTATGCATATCTAAAACCCATCTAATTTTTTTTTGCTCCAATTTTGTACCTCGTCTTATCTGACGGTCGTCTTATACGCCGAAATATACGGTATCTAAGTTACTTTTGTATCTTGTTTGCAATATGATTTGTTTTTGTTCTTAAAGCTTTTTTAATTTTATTTAATTCAATTTTGTGTTTTTTTTGAATATAGATAATAAATTGATCTATTTAGTTTCTACATTTTTGTATAACGTTGTCGGACATTCCGCTCCCGTTTCCTATTCTGTGAATTTTCATACGAAGAGGGGCGCATTATTTTTGATAGTGCACGGGCGCCGAATTTCTTAAGACGGCCTTGCATCTGAAATGATGAGTAGTTAAAAATATGATCTATAATATAACCGATGTTTTCATTTCCTGTATTACCGGTGGTTAAAAGGTAAAGAAAAAGATAAAATAGGTAAAATTCGATAAAAATCAAATTTATTAAATAATGAAAAAAGAAAAAGTTTTCAATTATTCGAAGACATTTCGTTCTATCTAATTAAAATCAATAATAAAAAATAAAGTGAAACATTTAGAAAAAATAATGCAATTTTTATTCATCAATTTTTAGTCTACTATCAACTGTTTATCAGTAGACTTCACCACCAATCTATAATTAGATTTTTTTAAAAATTCTTTTTCTTTATAAAGATAAGATTTAAGAAACAAAATTGTGTTCAGATTTTCGTCGAAGCGCCTTATTCTGTATTTTGTACAAACTCGGCTTGCTACATTGAATGTTCGCTCGTTTTTGATTGATGTTGGTCTATTACTTTTTAAAGCTTTAAACGAAATTGTGAGCATACGACCCTTTCTCCTAATACTTCAAAGAATGAAAATTCCCTTTGAATAGATGATTGTGATCCTATTGCCAATCGCTGTCAATACGGTTTTTTTATTTGAGTTTTCAAGTTAACATGTATATTTTCCGGGTCTTCACATTCTTGTGTTGATTCAGCTTCTTCATTCATTGGTTTAAATATGATGGAATTAATTTTATTCCCAAATGCCATGGTCGAACCCTTGAGCAGTTGTTTGTATTATGTGGATTAAGCATATACTTTGAAAGGGATTAAAATTGGACATTTCGCCTCTTATTAATTTCTTCTTTCAAATATTCTAAAAACTTAGATTAAATTTGTGAGCCAATATTTTCCAAATAACAGCATAAAAAACCTGCTCAGCTGGACTTTCTCTGTTATACTTCTGTATTACTGCTGCACCGCCATTAATTGAACATACTATATGTTGCTCAAAATCTACGTTGAAGTCACTTAGTCACTTTCTTATTATTTCTTGAATTCTTTGTGAATTATATTTAGCAGTGATATTAATATAGTGGCGGGTGATACCGATAGCTTTTTCTTAGAAGTTAGGCTTCATAGAGGTGCCGTGGATTCTTTGCTTGTAGTGAATTTCAGGATCCATTTCCTCGAACTTTCACGTTGGCTCCATTGATAAAAACGCTTTGTGTTCTTCAGCTGTCTGAGTAAGCTCAAAGAATTTATCTGTTTCTTCGATAAATTTTTCTATGACATCGCCGATTTTGAATGTTTCTGCAGTCTAATAAACTGCACCATAGGCGTGGTCGTCATGTTAGGATTCGTTTTAACTTTAGATATTAACAAATTTATTTATTAAATCTATATGACCTAGTTATTTAATAACTGTATATAGACTGTACTGGAAGAGACACAAGTTTTTATGAGTTTTTTTGTGGATGTGTATATGTGACTTACATTTCTAAATATATATATATATATATATATATATATATATATATATATATATANACCCCCCCCCATAATTTAAAAAAAAAATTTTTTAAATACCCCCCCCCATACTTTTTTTAATTTTTGTTTTAATTATGGATTACGTAATAATTTCTAATTTTTAACCATTGATTACGTAATAGTTTGTTTTAATTATCGATTACATAGTAATTTAATTTTGTTTTAATCATTGATTACATCATTAATTTTAATTTTTTATAAGAATGTTTTATTTCAATATACTTGAAATTTAATTCTCTATTAAATGAGACTATGATGTAATCAAAATTCTGAAATTTCATTTTTAGTACACCATTTTTGAATTTACACATCTTTTTAAACAAATTGAGATATTTACACTCAAACAATATATAGATAGAATTTTAATCTCTATAAAATGAAATCATTATTTACTTCAAATTCATAATCATAACACCTTAAACAATGCATTTTTCAACCAACTTTTACATACACACACATTTTTTCAAATTTTAAAAAATACAAATTATTCATCTATACTTAACTCATTATGATAGTAAATAATAAAAGACATATTAAAAGATGTATTAAAAACTATACATTTATTAAAATCCCAGAGAAATTCGAGCACTATCTAATTTCCAAATCGGTGATATGACATCTTTCTCATCCATTTTATATCCCTGTATTGAAATATTTACAAACCAACTTTCCCCATCTTTATATTTAATTTCTTCAAAGGCATCATGAAAACGAGAATTTCGATTGTTGATGATTATATTTCCATTGGAACTTAGATTCTTATTGATTTTCCCCAACACTTTATTTACTGAAACAACATCAGTAGCTAGTTAGTAGCCCACCGCCGCAATTACTCCCCCGGGGGGGGGTCTGCGGCAACTTTTTATTACGCAATTGCGGCAACTCACATTTTTTTGCTTTCAGGGATTTTTAGTCCATATTTTTTTTTATCAGACTATAGTGAGGGGGTCTCCTTAGTCCTGAGAATTTCAATAGTAAAAGGTGGTCTACACTAAAAAACGTGGTAAATTTTTCAATTAAAGTAAATAATGGTCCAAATTTTTCAATTAAGGTAAATAATGGTCCAAATTTTTCAATTAAAGTAAATAATGGTCCAAATTTTTTAATTAAAGTAAATTATGGTTCTAAAAAATTAAATTAAAGTAAATTATGGTTCTAAAAAATTAAATTAAATTAAATTATGATCCAAATTTTTCAATTAAAGTAAATAATGGTCCAAATTTTTAAATTAAAGTAAATTATGGTCCAAATTTTTTAATTAAAGTAAATTATGGTTCTAAAAAATTAAATTAAAGTAAATTATGGTCTAAAATTTTGAATATAAGTAAATTAAGGTCCAAATTTTAAAATTAAAGTAAATTATGGTCCAAATTTTTCAATTAAAGTAAATAACGGTCCAGATTTTTAAATTAAAGTAAACTATGGTTCTAAAAAATTAAATTAAAGTAAATTAAGGTTCTAAAAAATTAAATTAAAGTAAATTATGGTCCAAATTTTAAAATTAAGTAATCAAAGTAAAAAATTAAAATTAAAGTTAAATAAGTAAACTAAAGTAATAATTTTTAAATAAGTAAATTAAAGTAAATTAAAGTAAGATTTTAAAATTTATTAACAAAAAATTGAAGGTGTTTGAAAATTGAAATTTTTTAATGAAAATTTTTTGAAATAATTTTTTAAGTAATTTTTAATAGAAATTTTTATGAAATATTTTTCAAAGACAAATTTTAATAATAATTCAACAACAAACCAACAACTTAGTACCAACAACCGGTAACTTACGAACATGTATTAACAACCAGATACCTACAACTAGTTACTAACAACCAGTTACCTGATACCAAGTACCTACAACTAGATACTAACAACCAAAAACACTCAATCACCACCTACCCAATAACTACCTACTAAGTACTAACAACCAGCTAACAACTAGATACCAAGTACTCACAACCGACAACAACCAAGTACTAAGCATTATTAACCAACTACTAAGTACCTACAACCAACTAGCTACCACCTACCAAGTACTCACAACCAGCTAACAACTAGCTACCACCTACCAAGTACTAACAAACGACAACAACCAGGTACTAAGCATTAATTACCAACTACCAAGTACTTACAACCACCTACCATGTACTAACTAACTCTCAAACAACCAAGTACTAAGCATTATTAACCAACTACCAAAAACACTCAATCACCACCTACCCAATAACTACCTACTAAGTACTAACAACCAGCTAACAACTAGATACCAAGTACTCACAACCGACAACAACCAAGTACTAAGCATTATTAACCAACTACTAAGTACCTGCAACCACCTACCAACTACTTACAACCAACATCAACCAGATACCTACAACTAGATACTAACAACTAGATACCAAGTACCTACAACCACCTACCCATTAACTAGCTACAACCAGCTAACAACTAGCTACCACCTACCAAGTACTAACAACCAACAACAACCAAGTACTAAGCATTATTAACCAACTACCAAGTACATACAACCAACTAGCTACCACCTACCAAGTACTCACAACCGTCAACAACCAGGTACTAAGCATTATCAACCAACTACTTACAACCTACAACTATGAACTAACAACCAAAAACAACCAGCTAACAACTAGCTACCACCTACTAAGTACCTACAACCAACTAGCTACCACCTACCAAGTACTCACAACCGACAACAACCAGGTACTAAGCATTATCAACCAAGTACTATCAACCAAGTAACTTACCTAGTACTAAGCACTGTCAACTAGATACCAAGTACTCACAACCGACAACACCTAAAAAATGGATTAAATTATAAACAAAGTTAAACGATAAAAAATAAATTTCAATAATGAAATTAAAACGTAGTATACCATATTTTAATGCATTAATAAAAGCACCACTCATGAAAAGAACAAGTATTTTACTGTCATTCCCACAATTTGTTGTGGACGATTTGCTTGAAATTATTGTTAATGTTGTGCGTGGCAATGTTGATATTAGTAAAGCGAAAAACCTTGTATTGCAAAACCATAAAAAATCACTTTTATCGTTAGTAAATACAAAAAATAAACGTATAATGCGAAAAATTATATACAAACAGAAAGGGGGGTTTATATCAGCTTTGATACCAATCGCATTATCTTTATTAGGTGGATCTGGTTTATTAGGTGAGCCTTCATAAACGTTGAATTATTTTAATATCATCATCATAAACAATGGGTCAATTACCTATGGGACATTTACCAAACCTTATTCTAAATTTTAAATCATCGTGTTGTAATGGAGAAGATATGGACAAACCCAAAAGATCCAGCCGGTTTCGGTGGAGTCGAAAAGTTAAAGATAAAAGTACCCAAATCAAAAAAGGAGACTCAAAAATGGTTGTCGAGTCAACTGGCATACAGTTTAAACAAGCCAATGTTGAAACGGTTTCCCACAAGAGCATATAAAACATATGGTATTAATGATTTATGGCAAATGGACTTAATGGAAATGATTCCATTTTCTAAAATTAATAAGGGTTACAAATATATTTTGACATGTATTGATGTCTATAGTAGATTTGCTCGAGCTATACCATTGAAAACCAAATCTGCTAGTGAAATGGCTGTTGCAATAAAAACAATGTTTAAAAATGGTAAACCAGATAATTTACAAACTGATTTGGGTAAAGAATTTTATAATAGCAAAGTTAAAGAAAATCTAAAGGGAATAAATCATTACTCTGTTTTTTCACAATTCAAAGCTGCTCATGAGGAAAGGTTTAATAGAACATTAAGAGATCGATTGAAAAAATATTTTGTACATCAAGGTAACAAAACTTGGATAAATGTATTACCGAAAATAATTCATAGTTACAATCATTCCGAACATGGAGGTCTAAAGGGTATGAGACCGATTGATGTAACATCTAAAAATAGTATGAAAATATTATTATCACAACAAGATGTAACAAAAATTAAGAAACCTAAATATAAAGTTGGTGATCATGTTAGAATAAGTAAAATATCAGCTTCTTTCTTAATTTTGACAACAACTGGAGTGACGAAGTCTTTCAAATATCGAAGATTAATAAGAAACAGAGTTCCGTTATGTATGTTATTAAAGATATTGATAATAATGAAATCCAGGGTAAATTTTACGAACAGGAACTGCAAGTTATTCCGACACCATCTGTGTTTAGAATTGAAAAAATTCTTAAATCAAAATATAAAGGTAAGGATAACAATATTACGTCAAATGGCATGGATATCAAAACCCAACTTGGATATCAGCATCTCAAATTGAATGAATAGAAACAGTTATTTCACTATTTTACCAAGCAATAGCTGTCCATTAATTCATCCGAATAATGAGGCTAGTAAATTTATCGTTGAGTTACAAAATCCCATTTACCTGCATGACATGTGGGAAGTTGCTTTGCTTGATTACACATTTGTGTACAATACATTTCCATTTTACAGTAATTCTAAGATTGAATATAAAGAAATTGTACCGAAATCAGTTAGCAGCTTTTATGTTATTGAACCCGAAGATGATGAAATGCCAATAAAAGAATTAAATAATGATTGTTACATGTATATTACCAAGGGAGTTTTAAATATTTGTTGCGATTACCATCCATTCGAGATAACATTTGAAGATGCAGCAAGCGTAAAAAGTTTAGGAGTTCCTGAACCAACAATTATAAGTCACACTGATACATTTCAAATTGTAATTCCGCCGTATGTTGATGGCATTATGAATAATGTAATTAGAATGAAGTTAACGTACAATTGTTTACAAGATTCAGTTTTCACATTTACTGATGATTTATACATAAAGAAGCTTGAAGATTTAACCAACTATTTAACAAGTAATTGCCCCCATATTTTCAAGTCTGTTGAACTGAATGAAAATGTCTTCAAATTCAGTCTCGGTGAAAACATTAAAGAAATTATATTTGATAAAAACTTGGTCAACACATTTGGATTACAAAAACAATTATATAATGACAAACAATTTGGTGGAGTTCGTAAAGGAAAAATATTTAATCATCATCAACAAATGTTCATCTATAGATATATTTTGATCCGATAAATGTTGGTGATTCACTGGTACCTCTTCTGAAAGCGGTGTGGATTAAGAAATATGAACAAGATGAAGTTGTGCAAATACAAATAGAAAATCCCATGTATTTACCAGTTGGGAGAACATGTATAAACAATATAGAAATTAATATACGCGATGATAGTGGAAATTTAATCCGATTTGCAAACGGTTCAAAAACACACGTAACTTTACATTTTAGAAAACAAGATGTCTAATCCTGATATAGTTTCTCTTTATGCCAATAGTCAAACTGGTGGCGAATTACCGTATTTTGTTGGCAAACAATATGGATCTGGATGGTTAAAAACTATTGGTCGGTTTGCTCTACCTATTCTTTAACGTATAGGAAATTTTGGTATGAAAAAAGCTAAAGATGTAATAATGAATAATGCAAAAATATTACCATCTTTAAAATCCAATGCCATATCTGAATTCAAAGAGACATTATCAGATGTGATTTCTTCATTACCAAATGTAATGGGATCAAATGAAGCATCAGAATCCGAAGAGTCTGAACCACAGCCTAAGCGAAGAAAACATCGAAGGTATATAAACAAACGAATGACAGGACGTGGAACTATATTCGAAAAATGATTTGTGGAAAAACTGAATTATGTATTTTTGATCGACCGACTCCTCAGGCGGTTATAGAATATGCGACATTTGAAGACGTATTCCCATTTAATTCAATTGTTGATAATAAAAGCGATATTGAATTCAAGATAACTGGTTCTCATACTGAATATCTCGATTTGAATGATACACTACTCTACATTAAATTAAAGGTTACAAATAATAATGGAAAGGAATTACCGGTTACTTCAGATGCAAAAGCTAACAATTACTTGATGTTATTGTTGGTCTCAATAGTCAAAAGATTGAAGGTGGAAACGGAAGATTTACACAAAAAGCTTTAATTGAAACTATTTTAAATTATAATGGAGATAGTAAAAACATTTGTCTGGCTCCTATGGGTTATATTCCATCTCATAAGGAAAGAACAGCATTAATTGCCGGTTCTAAATTAGTTTCCCTATGTTCGTCATTGCAAATAGATTTTATGGATCAACCAAAATATTTACTTCCAGGAGTTAATGTTAATGTATCATCATTCAGTATACATTCGCTAACAGATGAACCAAAGATAAAGGTATTGGAAGCAAAATTAATGATTCGCAGAGTTCGAGTTGAACCATCAGTTTTAGCAGGGCATCAAATATGGTTAAATTCTAAAAATGCTATATATCCAATTAGAAGTAAAGAAACTGTCGATTTTACAATCAGTAAAGGTTCATCGTCATTTTACAAGGAACAATTATTTATTAACAAGAGATTACCAAATTTCGTTTTAGTGGCATTTCAAACTGAATCTAATTTAAGGGAACATATAAGGAATCCAGCTCAGTCTTTAAACATTTGGATATTACATCAATCACTTTAGCCAAAAATAATGACTATCGAGAAACATATTCACAATACTTTGACACAAATGATTATACTACAACGTATATGCAAAGTATTGTGAGAAATCTGGGGTATTTGAATAAAAACATAAACTGTGGGATTACACTTGAAGATTTTAAAGATAAATATTCATTCTTTACATTTGTTTTGTCTCCAGATTTTGATTTGAATCAAAGTCAATTACCACAACAAGGAAATTTAAAATTGAGTGTAAAGTTTAATAAATCACTCGAGGAATCGGTTTATGGAATAGTATACGGAGTTTTCGAAAGAGAATTACAAATTACTGTAAGTCGATCAGTATTGGTTTGAAAGTATTTCAAACTGTATTGGCTTAAACGTAGTATAAATGAATTAAACAATGGAAACAAATTATTATGGAGTAAGTTTTTAATTACTAATTAATTTTATTTGATTAGTTCTATTCAGGTTAATCGAATTGGAAAAATGTTGTTGGGGAATCAGTTTACTGGAGTATTCCCATTAGATAAAATCCCCTATCTGAACGCAAACCAAGCTATAGTCGTCAATACTCAATCATCAAATCTTGGAGGAGAACATTGGATTGCAATATATGTGAAACCTGATAAAATACATGTTTTTGATCCGATGGGATAGTATTATCCAGATATAATGTTAACAAAACTACAAACAATTGGTAAATCCCTTCTGTATAATAAAATTCGTTATCAAAATCCAATGACTCAAACATGTGGTCAACATTGCCTTGCATGGCTAAATTCAATATTATATGTATAAACGATGTAGTTTAATAAATCTTATTAATAAAAATGTCTTGTTATTTTATTGACTTTGTTGGTTAAAATGATCATGCTGGTGGAATAATTATTAAAGTATTATGTATTATGAATGTAAATAATATTTTACGCCCAAAGTATTGGTTATTTAATGATTTACCATTTTGGGCTGGACGTGAAAATTCAGATCGGTTGGAATGGTATGAAGGTGAAGATTTGTTTTGTCCAACATGTATATTGAGAGATGTAGAAGATACAAGTGGAATTTTCTATGTCACTGATCAAGATAAACTTACAGTTTTGAAAAATTATTTCCCAAATTTAAGATTAATAAAATATTCAATCCAATTATCAGAATACTTTCCTGATAATATCTTGTGTCCTTACCGTGATCATTCTAATTGTGCTTACAAAAATTGTTTAATTGCTGTGTTACATTATTTAAAAAATTAATAAAGTTTTTGATTAAAAATTATATTATTATTAATTTTGCTATTATTACACATATGCATTAAGATTGCAGGTTAAATGCATGATTAATCAAGTTCTCTTTGTTTGTGTGAAATTTTTATTTTGTAATGTGTGTAAGTTTTGCTTCCCAATGTGTGAAAAGTATTTCACATTGTGTGTAAATTATATTTCATAGTGCGTGTGCATGTAAAACTCTCAATTTCTATTGGGTGAATACATATTACGCAATTTATGATATATAAAGCAATGTTTAAAAATATGCCATCACTTTTTTTATATACCTAAAATTTTAAACTCAACAAAATGTCAAGAAATAATCAAGGAAGCCAAAGCGGAAACAGTGTCAAGAATGGTAAGATTTATTTATTTGTTTATTTGTCATTATTATTGATATAATTTATAGGACTTAATCGTAATTTCAACAAAAACTCTAACAATAACATTGAAAACATGACAAATGGTATTTCGTTATTATTATTAAATTTTATAATTATTTATTCTTTTTAGATTTTATTATAAACAACATGAATGGATGCATTATAAATGGACGAAATATCGTCGTACGAATCAAGTACAAATAACAATAATAATGGTAACAATTTGATTGCGCGCAGTACTGCATATGGAATTTATATGAAATTTATTTTTATCAATAATTTATTTTGATTGTAAATATAGTTAACTTATTATGTAATAGGTTAAATATATTTACAATCAATTTACCTTTTTGATAAAAATAAATTTATATTGTTATTTATTGAAGTAATAATAATAATAATAATAATAATAATAATAATAATAATAATAATAATAATAATAATAATAATAATAATAATAATAATAATAATAATAATAATAATAATAATAATAATAATAATAATAATAATAATAATAATAATAATAATAATAATAATAATAATAATAATAATAATAATTGTTTCGACCAGTCAGAGGGGATTGCCTCTGACTGGCATTTATTTGGCTTTTGTCTATCGCGTCTGTGTGCGCGGTCTGGTTAGACCGATTCTTGTTGGTGTGCGCACACAGACGCGAGCAATGGAAATGCGATGAATTGTCGTAAGGTTTTTATATTTAATTGTTAATTTTTATATTGATTTTTGATGTAATAGTTAATGGAAATTCTGGAATGTTCAGAAAATAAGTTGTTGTTTATCTGGATAAAATTTGTAAAAGTTTAAAATGGAACTTGAAAGAATATCGAAATCGGAAATGGATCCAGAACCTGCAGATGATTCTTATGCGGAAAGTTGCATAAGCACAATTGGAGTTAACTTTGAAATCAGAACTACTGAATTAGATGATGAAACTATAAAATTGCAAAGATGGGACCCAGCTGGTCTATTCGAGATTAAATTAATTGGAGATGAATATTTCACTTTTATCACTGAATGTAAAGATCCCAAAGCATGCTCGATTTTGTTGAGAGGCAGCAGCAAAGATGTTTTGAATGAAATTGAGAGAAATCTTGGCGATGCAATGTCAGTGGCTAGAAACGTTATGATGGAAAATACTCTCGTTCCTGGAGGAGGAGCATTGGAAATGGCTCTATCAACTCACTTGACTCTTAAAGCACAAAATATCGTTGGAGTACGACAAAACGCTTATCTGGCTGTTGCTAATGCGTTGGAAGTTATTCCAAGAACTTTGGCCCAGAATTGCGGTGTTAAGGTGTTGAGGTTGATTACGGAATTGAGAGCAAAGCACGCTATGGATCCGGCTAACAATTGGAGTATCGGTGTTGATGGAGAGGAGGGAGTGATTGTCGACATGAAAATCAATCGTCGTATGATTTTGGCTGCTTTAAACTCTGACGGTGAAATGAAAATGACATTATTAAATAATAAAATTCTAATGCGTTATTCTGATCTAAAACATGGTAGCAGAGCGTGGTTCCGGCTAGCCAGCCGGAACAAGGTATTATTGATATTTTTTATTAATGATATTTGTATGTATTATATTTTATGTACATGTGATAATTTTGAAACATTTCCCTTAGGGACTGCCCTCCCTAACTCCATTAGAGGTGGATTGGCGCGGGTATTTGTCATAACATTACCAGGGAAGACAATTACTCTCGAAGTTGAATCTAGTGACACGATAGAAAATGTTAAAGCGAAAATACAAGATAAAGAAGGTAGTCAACCTGACCAGCAACGATTAATTTGCGCGGGAAAACAATTAGAAGATGGGCGAACATTATCTGATTATAATATTCAAAAGGAGTCTACTTTGCGTTTAGTTTTGCGATTGAGGGGTGAATGCAAATATTCGTGAAGACACTGACAGGAAAAACAATAACTTTGGAAGTAGAATCAAGTGATACTATTGAGAATGTAAAGGCTAAAATTCAAGAAAAAGAAGGGATACCCCCAGGGCAACAAAGACTTAATTTTGCCGGGAAAATATTAAGAGATGGCCTAACCTTATTAGATTATAACGTTAGGAAAGAAGCCACGGTACATCTGGTTTTGGGTCTGGCAGGGGGAAGTCCAGTCTCAGATGCGGAGTTCGAGGCAGGTTACAAGAGACGAACCGGGTGGAAGATTTCGTTAGGGCGTCTACGTAACCGGGCTTTAGGAGATGGATCGGACCCTGGGGAATATCAAAGGAGAATGGAGGCATACGAAGATAAGTATGAAGAAGTCATAAACGACTTGGAGGAGCTGAGGAATAATGCTCGAGAGTTAGGGCGGGAGAAAGAAGAAAAGGAAATTGAGGCAGATCTGAAACGGTTAGAAGCGGATTTCAGCAGAATCGGTGATCTGGTCCTCACGCAGAAGGAAGAGAGTTTTAGAGTGGAGTCGCGGAAGGGCACAGAAAAATCATTTAGGAGCGAAGAGCCCAATGAGAAACAGAAGTGCATAATGGGTTTGAAACCCTTGCAGTTGCCGGTCTTTAATGGGAAGGTCATGGAGTATCCTGGATGGAGGGCAATTGTGAGAGCCTGCATCGAGGACACGGATGAGCCGAGTGAGAGAAAGTACTTGTACCTGAGACAGTACTTGGAAGGGAAGCCGCTGCAATTAATTGCCTATATTGGATATGGCTCGCAGGCTTTCGAGGCGGCGATGAAATTACTTGATGAAAGGTATGGGGGACCAGAAAGATCCTATTCCATGATGCTGGATGCGGTGCAGAGGTTCTTCCCAGTGAGGCTCAACGTCTTGGAGGACCTAGAGTGGTTTGAAGAGCTGCTAGGAAACCTCATCTTGAATTTCAAGGATCAGAAGAGGAAAGGCGAGTTGAACAACGGAATGTTGTATCACCAACTGCTGAAGAAGCTGCCAGAGACCATGCTGATTCAGTGGTCACGCCATTGTGATTCGGGAAGAGAGGGAAATGTGCAAACGCTAGCCGAGTGGATCAAAACGGAAGCGAATAGGCATCGGCAAGCAATGAGCATTCTGTTTGGAGAAGGGCGGACAAAAGGTAGAATTGTCGCCGCAACAACTAACTTCGGAAATGCGAATAGGGGCACGAATATTACGGATAGTAGGAGAAAGATAGAGGTTAGCAGTGCTCGAAAAAAGGAACCCATTTGTGTGAAATGTGGATCAGAACATTATTTAAATCAATGCTCAGAGTTTCTAAAGCTGACTGTTAAGGAACGAAATGAGTTTGTGACCAAGAAGCGGCTTTGTTACAATTGTCTTACAACAGCTCACATGGTTAGAGAATGTGAAAAACCGAGCTTTTGTAAGGACAGAGATTGTACCCGAAAGCATCACAATTTGCTCCATGGCTCAAAGAACAAAGTTGATGGAGATGAAGAGCCGAGCAATGAGAACACATCAATGATGACGGTTCAAGATACACAGAGGAAGAAGATGTATGTTCCTTTACGAACTATTACAGCGAAGTTGATAAGTAAAGGAAAGGAGATCAAGATTAACGCATTGCTAGACGACGCAAGCAATGTTAGTTATATTAGCGATTGGGCGGCGCAAGAACTGGAGTTGGGAGGACAGTGGCAAAGCACTCCAGTTGGCGTGATTGGTGGACAATCACAAATGTTGGAAACGAGGCCAGTAACGGTATTATTGGCAAGTAACAATAACAATTTAAAGGTAAATTTGAACGTCCTGGTGGTAAAAAAGGTCACTGGAGACGTGGGAATGTGTAACTGGAGGAAGTTATCGACGAAATGGAAGCATCTGCGATATATAAACTTCCCGGTTATGAATACAAGGACGCAGATTGATGTATTGATTGGTTCTGATTACCCATATCTACATCGATCTATGCGCGAAGTAACAGGAGCAAAGCATGAACCAATTGCAAGGTTGACGCCCCTCGGATGGACATGTCTTGGTAGGATTGCAAGGAATCAAGCTCCAAGATGTTCGCATTTGGCTCAGAGTTATTTTGCGGTAACGGAAATGTTAAACGACGGAGAAATGATTATTCATGATGTAGATAATTCTGAAGAAATGGATTATATTAAAGAATGTGATGAAAATGATGAAACACATGAAAACAAAAATGCTAGCGAAGATGGAGATAGTGAAAGCAATGAATGTGATAATTTACAATCTAACGATATTATAAATCAAGATGAAATAGAGCAAAATCGAGTCAATGAGAACGAGAATAATTATTCTGAATTTGTAAAAAATAATACCGAACTATTAGACAAAGCTTTTGATAAAGGAGACCAAGTTACAGCAGATGAATTAGAAAATATTGTCAAAAGTCACAATCAAGAAGAAAATTTTGAAAGTAAATATAATGAAACTGAAGTAGATGTGTCAGACAAGAATGAAAATCTTAATAGTCATGTAGGCACAGATGTTGTCGACATTAATGTTATCGAAAGACCGAATTCTTTGGTAGAAGATAATTTTCAAAACATGGAAGACTTGGTTAATGTTCAAACGGATTCTGCTTCCTCAGGAAATCATTTAGAAACTGATCGAATTATGCCAGATTCTGAGAGCCATGACAGTGATCTTAGTGGCGATATTGTTAAAGATCATACATCCGACACAGCTAAAGATTCTGAACAAAATACATTCACTCAACCAACGTCTGCTTTAGATGATATCATTGAAGACTATTCACCTGGTTCCCCTTCATTAAATGAAATGCAACAGGGAAAAGTGGGGACTATTGAATTGGCGAAAAATGAAGGAAGAAGAAGGGAGATATTGCAGCTAAACAGAAGGAAAAGTGGCAGGTCCTTGGCCGAGTATGGCGATGGTGGGAGAATCCACCATGATGTATCAAGAAAGGTGCGTGGTGCGGCGGCCTATACCATAGCAAGATGGGTGTGTGAGGGGTATTGGAGAGAGGCAAAAAGAAAGGTTCCCCTGAAGTGATTGGGTGGTTGATCCGCTAGAAGGGATCAAGGAGGGGGAAATGTTTCGACCAGTCAGAGGGGGATTGCCTCTGACTGGCATTTATTTGGCTTTTGTCTATCGCGTCTGTGTGCGCGGTCTGGTTAGACCGATTCATGTTGGTGTGCGCACACAGACGCGAGCAATGGAAATGCGATGAATTGTCGTAAGGTTTTTATATTTAATTGTTAATTTTTATATTGATTTTTGATGTAATAGTTAATGGAAATTCTGGAATGTTCAGAAAATAAGTTGTTGTTTATCTGGATAAAATTTGTAAAAGTTTAAAATGGACTTGAAAGAATATCAAAATCGGAAATGGATCCAGAACCTGCAGATGATTCTTATGCGGAAAGTTGCATAAGCACAATTGGAGTTGACTTTGAAATCAGAACTACTGAATTAGATGATGAAACTATAAAATTGCAAATATGGGACCCAGCTGGTCAAGAAAGATTTGGCACTATAACCTCGTCTTATTACAGAGGAGCTCATGGAATTATTGTTGTGTATGATGTTACCAATCAAGATTCGTTCATCAATGTCAAAGATAAGTTCGTCAATAAAAGGAACGATATTGGATTATGTATTCGTGAGGAAATAATATTGAATCTTGCTATGTCGGATCTTTCAAATCGATTTGTTTGCAACACGGAAATCAGGAATTATTCAATTGAAGAATTATCCAACCGATTTTCTCAGTTGTCCGAATTGAAACATCAGGGTGCTTTGGCGTTTATTTCATGGATACCAGAAACAATGAAAATCAATAGTCGCATGATTTTGGCTGCCTTAAAATTATTAACAATTGATCCAATGTCCTCTTTTGCGAACAATAAAAGCTTTATTAAGTTGTTTGGACTTTATCTGAAACAAATAATAATAATAATAATAATATCTTAAACCTTTGATTTCATTCAGGCTCAAAATATCAAAATTATTGTAATAGTTCATTACATGATGATTGTGATTTCATAATGGAAAAATATTACAAACATAGCCATAATCATACCATCTTTTTTATTTGCCCTGTTTGTATGAACCCCGAGACTGTAACATACATGGAGTTTTATCATCAACATAGGGATCATTTAACTCAGTATAATTTAAAGAAAAAAGACCTTATTAATTTATTAAAAAATAATATTTCCAATACCTATAATCCCACTATAAATCATAATAATGCTACTACAAGTACTAATAATAATAATATGCCTAATGTAAATAATAAAAGAAAAATTAATTTACCTAATCTAAAACCCTCTAAATTTGTTAAAAAAGATCTTATCGTTATTTCAGACTCTGGTGATGCCTTTGATAGTTAACTCTTATTCACTTTTTAATAATAATAATAATAATAATAATAATAATAATAATAATAATAATAATAATAATAATAATAATAATAATAATAATAATAATAATAATAATAATAATAATAATAATAATAATAATAATAATAATAATAATAATAATAATAATAATAATAATAATAATAATAATATTTCTATTACATCAACTTCTACAGAAGTCATTATTAATCAACAAGGTGGTTCACTTGAACCTAAAACCATATTCGATTTAAATAAAACACACGCAGAAGTTAAAATGGATGTTTCATCCTTAAATTTAAAAACCGTTTCGATCCCTACTCAGTTAATAAGTGGGTTCAATAAAAATTCAATTTTGTTTGAAAGTGGAATTTGTAAAAGATGACGAATTTCAATAATTCGTTATTTCAAATTCTGCTAGACCCATGAGTGATACATTCTTAGAAGATGGTATTGATTTATTAAATGAAAAAATAATTAAAGTTAATGAAAAAGGAAGCAACTGGGTTATACATAAAATTGAATATATTAGTTTTATAATAACAAAATATTCGCAAATATCTAGATTAACTGGTCGTGGATATATTCCTACACCAGAAAGATTATTGAATAAAACATGTACTGTTAATGTTAAAAATACAAATGATGAATGCTTCCTCCATAGTATTTTATCTTTTTTGAAATATAATAGTATTAGTACCAATAGATCTAAGCCATATAATTATAATACTTCGGAATTAAAATTCGATCCTGCAGATCTCCTTATGCGCCTTTGTAATATTTCTAAATTTGAATCCCAAAACCCCGGTTTATCGATAAATGTTTTAACTTATAACGAAAATATATTAAATGATGTTAAGAATACTGAAGAAGTTATGAAACATCCTTATGTTGACATAATTTATCGATCTAAAGTTATTGGGGGGACAACAATTAATTTAATTTTGTTAGAAGACACATATCATTACATAGGTGTTACTAATCTTGATAGACTTTTGAATTGTTACAATTCTAGTGTAACTGCTGTTACGATTTGTAGTAAATGGTATCCGAGATGCTTAAATGGTTTTCGAAATCCTAATTCTTTCATGAGACACAATGGTTTGTGTGATAAAAATCAGTTAGGAACTACTCTCTTTACATTACCCGAAGATAAATATCTTAGTTTTACAAATTGGTCAAAGATTGTCACTCCTCCATTTGTTATTTATGCCGACTTTGAGGCAATTTTACCTAAAGATAATAAATACCATCAAAAACATTTACCAATCTCAGCTGGTTTTTTTTTAATAAATAATTTTACAGGGGATAAATTTTATAAAAGTTTTATAGGATTGGATTGTGTTGAACAGTTTCTTCATGAACTTGAAGAAATTGGGAAGCAAATAGTAGCTCCATATTTTGAAACACGATATAAGAAAATGATGTTTTTTAATAGTATTGACAAAATAAACTTTTGTTCGGCTGTAAATTGCCATTTGTGTAAGAAAACTTTAGTAAATCCAGTAAGAGATCATGACCATTTTTCGGGTAAATATTTAGGTGCAGTTTGCTTAACTTGTAATCTTTCTCGAAGAATTAGACCGGTTTTACCAGTTATTTTTCATAATTTGACAGGATATGATCTCCATCATATTCTCATATTTGGCTTAGGTAAATTTAAATCATGAAATATTAATTGTATTCCTATAACTAGTGAAAATATTTTAAGTTTATATGCAAGAATCGATGGATTAACTATAAAATTTATCGATTCTTGTCAATTTATTAACGATTCTTTAAAAAATGCTGTAGAAACATTAACTACATTTCCATTGACTAATTCTGAATTTAACGGAGTGTTGGGCTAGAACTGATTTCTAGACCCAAAGTTAGGAATGGGACGAAATGTGTCAGTACACAACACGCATACCCAGCATTAAGTTTACTTAAATAAAAATATATAAAACACCAAGTAAACAATGATAATAGAGAGATAATATACCCACAAATAAAACATCTGAATTAAAAATAAAATAAAACACGAGCAAGAAGTATTACACGAAAACTTACTCAAATATAACCGAAAGACATAAAACAACAAAAAACAAATTCGAATAAAGGCGATTAGTAAAAATTAAAAAAAAATTAAAGAAAATCTTCATAAAATCTTACGTAAAGAAAATTATATCGATATTTTGAATAAAAATCCAGAACAATTCATAAAAATGGCGAAATCCATCATGACCGCCAAACGACCCAATAAAATTTATAAAAAATAAATATTTTAGTTTAAAAAATAAATATTTTAGAAAAAAAATCATAAAAAACAATTTAAAAATAAGAAATAGATTAAATTTAGCATGGAATGTTCTGGAAATGCTGAAATCCATCATGGAGGCAAATTTAATAAAAAATAATTCGAAAATAAGATTTCAAAAATAAAAACAAAGATTCTTACTGAAAAATCGCCATCAAAATCGATAAAAATTAAAAATCGAATGTTCGAGAATTAAAATAATCTGAATTTGTTTTACTGCATAAATGCACGCATGTATACTTACACGTCAAACAGAGGCTATATAAACTAACACATTTCGTCACTTTTCAAGGAAAAAAATGCAAATGAATATTTTTACTCTTATGCCAAATTTTTGGTTTTGACTTTTCTGAGATTGTAGGTAAGAACGATTTCATTGTGAATTATAAATTATTATTATTGAAACCTCGTTTTCATTATTTCTTTTTAACTATAGAAATGTAGGTTTGAGTGACATCGTCGGTTATCATTGATTTTGAAGCGAGATCCCAGCCAACCCTGCACTTATGCACTTTATCATCGATGAGTACACAGCCCACAATGATTGCAGGCCACTGCCTGACACGCACTTATCAATATTATTGGTTTCTTTTTGTTCGGTCATCGGAGGTTGCACCACTTCATGGTTCTGCCATAGAGTTGAGTCGATAAAATCCCTCCGTTATGACTCTAACTAGTTATTATAGGTCGACAATAGAATGTTGACTCAACACAACAGTAAGGTTTGTCGTAGTGGTCACAGTGGGGCCGCGAAAGCAAACACTCTTCCCGACTTTCAATACATGAATAACTTACATAGTTAAAATCTACATCCAAAATCATCACAATAAAATACACTAAGGTTAATAAACAGAGTAGATCTCAGACCTAAATTAATCACAACTTTTCAATTCACAATTAATGTAGACGGTTAAATATCATCAAGAACCAACTCTACCTATACGTTTGTCGAATCTAGATTTATGAATGTCTTAAATAAATTTTCTAGTAATAGTGTAAAGTAAAGATTTTTTAAAAATGATTGATTTAGTAGTGATAGTATTCATAAAGGTGTTCAACATGCGTATCAGCAAGACTTGGATTTTAAATTGAATAGACTCTAAACTAACTATAAAAATACAAATCGTAAACCCATAAAAGTATAAACTATCCTCTCAATTTCATAAAAATATGAATTATACTTATAGATTTAATTTCTTCAAAATATAAATTATGATTAGTTATAAAAGTATAAATTATAAATTTAATTTCCTAAGAATATAAATTACAAATTTATATTGACTGAAAAATTATAAATTATAACTCTAAGTTAATTACAAAAGTATAAATTATAATCCTAATTTCATAAAAATATAAATTATAATTAGTTATAAAAGTATAAATTATAAATTTAATTTCCTAAAAATATAAATTACAAATTTACATTGACTATAAATTATAAATTATAACTCTAAGTTGATTGTAAAAGTATAAATTATAATCTTAATTTCTTCAAAATATAAATCATGATCTTAAAAGTATAAATTATAAAATTATATTAGCCTTAGAACATAAACTATAAATTTAACTTAACCTCATAAAAATATAAATTATAAACTTAAAAGTATAAATTATAAAGTTAGATTAGTTTTAAAAATATAAATTATAAACTTAACTTCATAAAAATATAAATTATAAAATTATATTAGCTTTAAAATATAAACTATAAATTTAACTTAACTTAGATTGACTTTAACATCATAGTTGAAAGTTTTTCATCAAAGACCCCCCATAAACCATATAGTCATCAACTACCACCTAAATATACTAAATTAGCTTACTTAATATATATTTAACTTATATTATATTTTAAAATATAAATTGAAAATTTTCATAAACGACCCCCTTTCAAATCATGTAGCCATTAACTATTCCTTAGGTATACTGAATTGTATCATCTTCGTATAGAGTTAAATTATATTTCAAACCAAAAAAAAAATAATTCCATAAATTTTCGTAAATGATCCCCCCCATATGTAGTAATCTTATAAAAATATAAATTTACATTTATTATTGTTATTATTATCGTTATTAATATTATTATTATTATTATTGTTATTATTATTATTATTATTATTATTATTATTATTATTATTGAATAAATAGTTAAACATACATGGCAATGATTTAATTATAAGATAACTCCAATCAAACATTTTTTTCACGATTAATTTCGACAGTTTTCCTGTCATCATCAGGTGGGATATAATACTCATTAAATAAAGGATTTTAAACAAATTTAATTATATATAAAAATTTTTTATTTTATAAAAATATTATGTGGATGATATATTTCTTATATTTGAAAATCAGAGGCATGTTGACCCGTTTTTGCATTATATGAATAGTCTACATAAAAACATTGTATTCACGTGTGAAACGGAGAAAAAATCATCGCTTGCTTTCTTGGATTTGTTAATACAACGCAAAGAGAAACACTATGAGACAGAGATTTATAGAAAACCAACTGATACTGGTCTCTATACTTTTTCCGAAAGTTTTTGTGAATTCAAGTATAAAAGAAATATGGTGAAGGGGTTGATTTATCGTGCATGGTCTTTGTCTTCTACTTTTAAAAATTCGGTAAAGAGTGTTGACGTGTTGGTTGAACTGTTGATGAAGAATGGTTATTCAAAATCCTTTTTAGTAGTTATGGTGAAAGAGACTGTTGACAAATTTATTAAAAATCCTAAGGATCCATGTTTGAGAAAATTTGGGTGTGATCTTGTTGAGATGTGTGAGTCTGATGAGTTAAAATCTGTGTGTGATTTTGTTGAGGTGGGTGAGTCTGATGTGTTAAATAAATTAAATAGTGTGAGCAAGGATGATGAGCCTAAATTTGTGTTAGTATTGCCGTACTCAGAAGGTTTTAAGGATTATAAAGTGAAGATAAGAAAGCAGTTAAGGAATTTAAACTATAGGATAGTGTCAACTTCATGGAAAGTACGCAATATGTTTGTTAATAAGTCAAAGACTCCGGTTGAATTGTGTTCCGATCTCGTTTATCAGTTTACATGTAATGGGTGAAATGCCACATACATTGGAGAGACTTCCCGTCATCTCTGTATTCGAGCTCGAGAACATTGTAGACCGAAGTCTTTGACCCATATTGGTGAGCACAATAAGGGCTGTAAGATTAAAATAGGTATGTCTGATTTTAAAATTTTATTAAAAAACTTCGATAATTATTGGGAACGTGTGATTTGTGAGGCGTTGTTGATAAAATCATTGAATCCGAAAATTAATGTGCAGAATGCTGTAAATACTTGTGTGTTGATTGTTTTTAAATAAGCTTTTGTGTATTGTATGTATTGATTGTTGTGTTAAATTAAATAATTGATAAAAAATTTTTAAATTTTTAAATTATTAAATTAAATTTTAAATGTTAAAGTTTTTAAAAAATAATATTTTTATAAAATAAAAAATTTTTATATATAATTAAATTTGTTTAAAATCCTTTATTTAATGAGTATTATATCCCACCTGATGATGACAGGAAAACTGTCGAAATTAATCGTGAAAAAAATGTTTGATTGGCGTTATCTTATAATTATTATTATTATTATAACATTATTAAAATACTTATCTTTATTTCATGGAAATAAAATTATAAAACAAATTATTGATTTTGGGATTCCCCTATCTCTAAATTTAGTTTCAATGGCCCTATCTTCCAATGAAATTACGGAAAATCACTAAAATCTATTTTTAGTAAACCCCCCCCCCCTGAAAACGACATCAATATTATTAATTTAAATTATATCCATATATGTATATATGTGTGGGTGTATATGTATATATGTATATATATGTGGATGTGTGTATGTACATACAGATTTATAAAACAACCTTATAAAAATACGATAATAGAATGAAGAAAAAATAATTTACTAAAGCAATTTATTATAATAATTTATTAATTTATTAAAATTATTAGATTTATTTTCGACTCAAATCAAAAAGAGACTAAATTTATTAATTTCAATCACTAAATTTCTGACAAAATTATGTTCAAATCAAATCAAAGGACAAAACTCAATTGTAAACTAAATTTATTAATTTCAATCACCAAATTTATTTACATCATGGTTTCTTTGAATCATATTCATGCCAAAGTCCTTCGAGCACAGTTGATGGACCATCCCAATGAAATGCATTTCCTGGGGTTGGAAAGCTTTTGGGTGATTCCTTACTTTCTGTTTCAGTTTTTTTTGGTTCAATGACTTGCATATTGCTTTGATGTAATAATGTTGGATGGCCAACTATATTCCTTGCATCTCTTTTTAAGTAGTCATTGTCAGATAATTCCGCCAGGAAGATTAGTTGGTGGAACTGACCTTGGGGCAACCAAGCCTTCATACCTCATTGAATTGTTATAAACTCGATTGCTAAGGAAATCTCTGAATTTTCTCATTGGTGTTGTCGAGCGATCTTTGCTCATCCGGGATGTCATGGTACGTTGTTGGTCAATGGTGATTGTTTCCGGAAGTTCGGCCGACTACTGATATTACTGAAATATTATTAAAAAGTTTATGATATAAATATTTAATATTTTAATTTATTTACATTATTATATCAAAATTAACTAAAATTATATATATTTATTCGAAATTTATTATCTAACATTAATTACAATTAATGTAATAAAACAACGAAAATTAAAAAAAACGTTAAATAACTTTAACAAAACCAAAAGTAATAATGAAATCAAAATTCCATTACTTTATTTAAATTATTAGTTACCAACTTTTTCTAGTATTTTAACATAATGAATTCAAGTATATTAGGAAGTTAATTTGGTCATTTGAGGAATATTATAAATTAAAAATTTAAGTAAATTAGAATTATTTACTCTTCATAAGAACTTTTATGATTTTAATGAGTTTAAACTTCATATATTAATATTACCCATAATTTACAAGTGATATTTGGATTATGTTAAAATAGGTTTTAAGTTAACTTAATTAAATTGAAATTTTCTTTTGATCAGGTTATCGTGGGGAATGCATGTTATCTTTATCATTTCTATTGTTTCAGTTTATTAAGTTGTTTTTTTTTGATTATTTTCTAATTAAATTCATTATTCTCAAAAATTTCTTAAGGTATGTTTAATAAACTATGGTTATGTTTTACTTAATTTATATTCAAACAATTTAGATGTGATATTGTATGAACAGGTTTTAATAGATTAATGTATGATTCCTGGTGACTTATGATCGTTTGAGGATAGAAAGTTTGTATAGGCATAGTTGAGAAAGTAATTATAATAAGGGACCTGCGTAAATCGGACATATATCTTCTAACGATAGTCCGTGAACCCATTAGAGTGCTCGACAATTACAGTGCAAGTAGTGCGCTCACTTTTTGCGAGCACTCACCCTCTTGATACAGTACCAACGTTGATTACTCAACGGGTATCAAGTGGTAAACAATGTTGTATCCTGGGTTACGCTGGTAACAGCACTAAAGAGCAAGATATTTGATCATCAGTAACCCACCAGGAGTAATTGTTAATAATAAAAGCATATTTCCATATGATTTTGCAACTAGTTTAGAAGTGCTTCAGGGAACTCCCCAATTACCACCAATTTGGGATGGTGTTACTGAAGTAGAATATGATATGGCTCAGCGCATTTGGGATGAACATAATTGTAGTTCACTTTTGGATTACATGATGATATATTTAAAATTAGATGTCTTTTTACTTGCGGATTATTTCCAACAATTTAGAGCAAAATCAATAGCTCATAACAGATTGGAACCTTTTAGGTATTCCCGGGTATGTCATGGAACTCTGCACTCATGACTTTAGATCATCCAATTGAGTTGATCCAAGAAATGGAGATTTATAATTTCTTTGAGGGTGGGATTCGAGGGGGATTAACATTTGTTAATAAACATTACGTAAAATCAGATGAAAACACAGAGTTGCTCTATATAGATATTAACAACCTATATGGTTGGGCACTTAGCCAGAAACTACCAGATGGTAATTTTAAGTGGATTAACGATGAAATAAAATTAAATAAGATTTTGGAAGATTGTATGAATGTTGACTTGGAATTACTCACATTCGGTTATACTGTTGAAGTCGATTTGGAAATTCCAGAATCGATTCATGATAAGCTTGACGATTTCCCTGTTGCAGCTGAAAAGATGTGTGCACCAGGATCCAAAGTGGAGAAGTTGATGCTTACCCACTATCCTAAAAAGAATTATGTAGTTCATTGGAGACTTCTCCAGCTTTATCTAAATATTGGGGTAAAGGTCACTAAGATTCATCGCGCTATACAAAATTATATAGATACTAACACACAACTTAGGGCATCATCAACAAACACATTAGATAAAAATTATTTTAAACTATTAAACAACAGTCTATACGGTAAGACTGTCGAAAACCTAAAGAAACGAATTAATTTAAGACTTTGCAATTCAGCCCAAAAGGTTTTAACATATTGTTCTAAACCTAATTTCAAAAGGACTACTAAAATCGATGACGACTTAATATCTGTTCTATTAAGAAAAGATTTAATATGTTTAAATAGACCAAGTTATATTGGTCAATCAGTTTTGGATTTATCAAAACTTCGTATGTACCAACTTCAGTACATTGATTTAGAAAAATATCGTATAGAATTTAATTGTAAAATTAATATAGTTGCTGGGGATACAGATTCCTTCTTTTTGGAAATTAAAAATTGCAAATTAAATTCTCTTTTACCCGCAATGATAAAGGATAATTTATTAGATACCTCTAATTACGAGCCAACACATTCATTATATTCAAAAAACCTTGACTCTGTAATAGGGTAATTTAAAAATGAAAGCAAGGGTCTTGTATATGATGAATGGATATTTTTAAGACCAAAATGTTATAGCATGAAGGGTAGTAAGGGATGTATGAAAGCGTAGGTGGTCACAATGAAAGATACTGGACTAACTCATCAGTCGTATCTGAATTGTTATAATAATGAGATTTATACGGTACCACAATTTAGGATAACGAGTAAAAACCATCAACTTTTCAGTATTAAAAATAATAAGAGGGCTTTAACTAATGCTGACGATAAGCGCAATTGGGTACTTAAAAATAAAAGTTAAGCGTATGGTCATTATAGAGGGGATGGTATGGTTATGGCTGATGGTTCTGATGAAGAAATGTTGCTGCCCATAGTTGATCCAGATGAAGATTTGCTATATCATCCTCATTTTCCGAATGATAATGGTTGTCAATTAATAAATTTTATGATATAAAAAATTTGTTTTCATTCTATTTTTAAGCGTTACAAAATTTTTATTTTTTTACTTGTACATTATTTGTACATTTTTTGTACATACATTACTTGTACATTTGTTACTTGTACACTATTTTTATATTATAGTATTTTTATGTTACTTGTTATATTCAATCAGTTTTTGGTGAGAAAACATTTTCTAATTTATTGAAAGAAACAAGCCCAATTAAGAAAATAACTGAGACGAAGCATGCCAAGAATGATGTGAAACCAGTACAAATGTATCATAACCATAAGATATATTTCATGGTAGACGAAATTCCATATAAATTCTCAAATGCAGTCAAATTGATCAAGTCGCAATATTCAAGTTTCATTGCTCATATAACAAAAGAAGATGTTGTTGCAGTAAATAAAGTGTTGGTGAAAATCAATAAGAATCTAAGTTACAATGGAAATATAATCATCAACAATCGAAATTCTCGTTTTCATGATGCTTTTGAAGAAATTGAATATAAAGATGGAGAAAGCTGGTTTGTAAATATTTCAATACAGGGATATAAAATGGATGAGAAAGATGTCATATCACCGATTTGGAAATTAGATAGTGCTCGAATTTCTCTGGGATTTTAATAAATGTTTAGTTTTTAATACATCTTTTAATATGTCTTTTATTATTTACTATCATAATGAGTTAAGTATAGATGAATAATTTGTATTTTTTAAAAGTTGAAAATATGTGTGTATGTAAAAGTTGGCTGAAAAATGCATTGTTTAAGGTGTTATGATTATGAATTTGAAGTAAATAATGATGTCATTTTATAGAGATTAAAATTCTATCTATATATTGTTTGAGTATAAATATCTCAATTTGTTTAAAAAGATGTGTAAATTCAAAAATGGTGTACTAAAAAATGAAATTTCAGAATTTTGATTACATCATAGTCTCATTTAACAGGAATTAAATTTCAAGTATATTGACATAAAAAATTCTTATAAGAAATTAAAATTAATGATGTAATCAATGATTAACACAAAATTAAATTATTATGTAATCGATAAGTTAAACAAAAATATTACGTAACCAACGATTAAAATAAAAATTTAAATTAAAAAAATATATATAGGGGGGGG